>PISX010003796.1:70519-130929 GCA_004024625.1 Mellivora capensis | reverse complement strand
TACTGGGAGACCCCAGTAAGGTGGATTGGTGGCATGCAAAAAGTCTTCCCTTCTAGGGCCTGTGACTTGGGTGGGTAGAAGAGCTTACAAAATGGCCAAGTTTTGAGTAAGCCTGGTACGGTATGTGATATTAAACTAAATTTGGAGGATTCTAGAATTTTATTTATTTTTTTATTTATTTAAAAAAAATTTTTTTTTTAAAATTTTATTTATTTGTCAGAGAGAGGGAGAGAGAGCGAGCGAGCACAGGCAGACAGAGTGGCAGGCAGAGGCAGAGGGAGAAGCAGGCTCCCTGCCGAGCAAGGAGCCGGATGTGGGACTCGATCCCAGGACGCTGGGATCATGACCTGAGCCGAAGGCAGCCGCTTAACCAACTGAGCCACCCAGGCGTCCCGGAGGATTCTAGAATTTTAGATTGGCTGCCTATGAAGGCCTCTTTCAGCTGTAATTACCTCCCTCATTTTCAGGTGACCCAGAGAAGTTCAAGTGACCAGCACAGTGGTGCAGACCCACTTGTAGTTAATAGCAAGCCATAGGAGAACCCTTCTTTCTCAACTTGTAGGCCAGGTTCTTTAGTTTAGTGATTACCTCAATATGGTCATCAGAAATAGTAAGGATTGCCCTGAACTCCATTCAGGAGGACCTGGTGAATTAAAATCTTTGAGGGTGGGGCCTGGGAATCCATCCTTAAGAAGCTCCTTGAATGATTCTGGTCAGCCAGGTTTGTGAACCTGTGAAAGTCAGCTTTAGGTCACCTTTGGTATTCCATAAGGTTCCCATTAATTATGACTTCTGAGAGTGCTTTTAGTTCTTTATAGAGCTTTAAGAATTTTATAGGGAAGAAGGCGAAGCCTGAGAAATTTAAAACTGAAGATTGAACATCTCTTAAAATATAATGGATTTAGGTAGGGGGATTAGATTTGTTGCTAGAAGTTATTTGTGCCAGTCTTTGGGAACACATGTGATAAAATTAGATGCTGCTTGACTGGAGGTACATCTAGAGATACATAAAAGAATCTAGAGGAATGAAAAGGAGAGGGAGAAGCAGTAGGTCTACTTTTGGCTCATAAAGAGGTCCATGGAAGGTGCTTCCCAACATCTCAACATACTTGTTCCTAAACCAGCTGACTCAGGTTTCTAGTAAAGTGAGGGTAGGGTGGGTGGGTTAGCAGTCATTTGAGATGAGGGTTGTACACCGGGAAGGTTTATTGTGGATTATGAAAAGTTCTTGAAATTTGCCCCAGGCCATGAGGAGTGGTAAAGTCAGTTTTTAAATCTGTTGTAGTTATGGTTAACACCTTCTGTGGTAAAGCAGAATGGTGAATTACCCAAGAAGTATTCATGTTGCAGAGGGGGTGTTGTGAAGTTTGTTATAAGTTTGGAAGAATTGGGAGAAATGTCATAGTTGGGGCGCCTGGGTGGCTCAGTGGGTTGAGCCTTTGCTTTCAGCTCGGGTCATGATCTCAGGGTCCTGAGATTGAGCCCCTCATCGGTCTCTCTGCTCAGCAGGAAGCCTGCTTCTCTGCTTGCTTGTGATCTCTGTCAAATAAATATAAAATCTTTTAAAAAAAAATCATAGTTATGTAGAGTAGTGAAGGAGTTTGGTAAATATCCTGTCAAATCATGGAATAGTATTTTAGAGAAGTGTATCCTTTTGTCCAGTTTGAGAGCCAGAGGCTGTTTTGTTTTCAGGGTGTCTCCAGTGTCTAGCATAGTTCCCACAGAATATACTGTGTTCTCAAATATTTGTTGAGAAAATGAATAGTGTTGAGATGGGAGAAAAAAGTTGTGATGGTTAATAACATTAGTTATTAAAAGCTACTTGAGGGGGTGCCTGGGTGGCTCAGTTAGTTAAGCTTCTGACTTCAGCTCAGGTCATGATCTCAGGGTCCTGGAATCCAGCCCTAGATAGGGCTCCCCACTCAGCGGGGACTGTTTGTCCCTCTGCCCCTGTGCGTGCACTCTCTCTCTCTCTCTCAAATAAGTAAATAAATAAAATCTTAAAAAAACCTACTTGATACCTTGCGTTGGATCAAAGAGCCAGTTTTTAGCTCATGTGGTTTAGAACTTTGGGATTCCTTCAAGAGGTTCTATGGTCTAGGGGCTTCTCTCTGGTTTAGTTGGTAGAGTATGTGATTCTTGATGTCAGGGTTGTTTGAACCCCATGTTGGGTGTAGAGATTACTTAAAAATAACATCTTTAGGGATGCCTGGGTGGCTCAGTTGGTCAAGCGGCTGCCTTCGGCTCAGGTCATGATCCCAGCGTCCTGGGATCGAGTCCCATATCGGGCTCCTTGCTCGGCAGGGAGCCTGCTTCTCCCTCTGCCTCTGCCTGTGCGCTCGCGCGCTCTCTCTCTCTCTCTCTCTGACAAATAAACAAATAAAATCTTATTTAAAAAAAAAAAAATAACATCTTTAGAAAACAGAAGGTTTTTCTTTTTCTTTCTTTTTTTTTTTTTTTTTGGTCCTCCTAGGACTATCATTGTAAACTATCATAGGTCTTGAATGTGTTTTAATTTTTTTTTAGGTATAATGGCCCTTTTTAGTGACTTTATTAGATGCAGAGACATTCAGAATAATGGGAAGCTGTAGATTGGCAGAGATTGTGTGATTAATTAACTATGACTGCTGTTAGAAATGTCAGTTGTCTGGATCTCTATTTTCTCATCTATACAATTAAAGGCCTATACTTGTTGATCTCAGTAGTTTCTTCATCCTAATTCTGCAATTCTTTTTTTTTTTAAGAACTATTTCATTTTTTTAAAGTAAGCTCTATACCCAGCAAGGGGCCTGAACTCTCCACCCCAAGATCAACAGTCATGTACTCTACTGACAGAGCCAGCCAGGTGTTCCTCTGCGAATCTTCAGTAAATTGTAATTGTTATTTGGTATTTATTTTATGTAGGTACTTGAACATTTTTGGGTTCTACTCTTAGCTTACAGATTTTAGACATTGTCCAAAAGTGCTCTGGAAATTGAGTGCATGTTGCAAGTATTATGCAGAAACAACACACTTAACTGTTGTAATTCACTTAGTGTTGAAATCAAAATGGATTTCACATAAGGAACTTCATAATTTAGTGTGAAGCTGCGAGTTTAAGAATGGTTTGGGGAAGTTTGTGTAATTTATGTGCCCAGTTGTTTCTTACAGACCACCCAATTCTGTAATTTTCTATGGTAAATTTTATATGTAATTTTTATAATCAGTAAAAGGTTCACTTAAGACACAGTATGAGATCAAGTCCATATTGGATTGAACTAGACTTCCTGATAATTTTAGAGGCTATCAAAATTGACATTGCTGTTTTTAATCTTTATTTTGATACCATATTGATATGCTTTCATTTTCACTTTTGTATCTAGACATTAAAAAACATTTTTTTTTTTTTTTTTTTGTAAGTATACTCTATACCCATTGTGGGGTTCTGACTCAAAATCCTGGGATCGAGTGCCATGCTATACTGACGGAGCCAGCCAAGTGCCCCTCATATCTAGAAACTTAAAATATTTAAGTTCATATTTGTATCAGATGTTCACCATGAAAATTGTAACATGAGAATGGGTAGGCAGGTGTCTTGGGTTCAAACTTGAGTTGTGTTTCTTGTTAGCTGTGTTGTTTCTGGCAGGCCATATAAGTGTTCTCAGCTTCAATTCCCTCAATAAAAGGAAGAATAACACTTCATCTCGGTTTGTCAGGGAGGATCAAATGCATATGGAAAACAATCTGAAAATGTAAGGGTATGATACTATATTAGAGTCCTGTTTTATTTTATTGGAAGAGTTGGCTTGTGGAGTAGTGGTAAACCTATTACATGTTCTCAAGTGTAGAATTTACTAATGTCACTAATACGGTAACAGAAAGATTTCTACTTCTGTACTCAGTCTAGAGAAACTTTCAGCACTTGCAACCTGTCTGCCAGAGGAATAGTTACAGGGGCACCTGGCTGGCTCAGGTGGAAGAGCATGCCACTCTTGATCTTGGGGCCGTGAGTTTGGGCCCCCTGTTGGGTGCAGAGAGTACTTAAATATTAAAAAAAAAAAAAAATCCAAGGAATCATCTCAGTGCAGCAGAAACTTCAGATAGGGATCTGGGACATCTCACAATTTGTACTTGGAATAGATTTGCTAGATTTCACCCATTTTTTTAAAGTGATGGTAGTAAGCGGCTGCCTTCGGCTCAAGTCATGATCCCAGGTCGAGTCCCGAATCGGGCTCCTTGCTCGGCAGGGAGCCTTCTTCTCCCTCTCCCTCTGCCTGCCACTCTGTCTGCCTGTGCTCTCTCTCTCTCTCCCTCTCTCTCTGACAAATAAATTAAAAAAAAATAAAGTAGTGGTAGAAGGAGTTTAGTACATTTTGTGTGAAGTTTAGGGCTGTTTTCTAAATGGCAGGTGGCAACATCATAGGTTAAAGATAACTGGTGATTTGTTTTTATTTATTTTTTATTTTTAAAAGATTTTTATTTGAGAGAGTAAGAGAGGGAGAGAACATACAAAGAAGAGGGAGAAGGAGAAGCAGACTCCCGGTTGAGGAGAGAGCCTGGTGTGGGTCTCTGTTCCAGGACCCTGATGTCATGACCTGAGCTGAAGGCAGATGCTTAACTGACCGAGCCTCCCAGGCAGTCCTGAAATTGTTATTTCTGATTGTGAAAGCTGCCCAACTTAGTCTAATTTTTAATTTCAAAATGAAATTGTGATTTTTTTTTTTTTTAAGATTTTATTTATTTACTTGTGTATGGGAGAGAGAGCACAAATCTCAGAGGAAGAAACAGGCTCCCTGCCCAGCTGAGAGCCGAATGTGGGACTTATCTTAGGGTCCCGGGATCATAACCTGAGGAGAAGGCAGACTCCGATTGGACGAAGCCGCCCAGGCGCCCCTGAAATTATTTATGATTGTGAAAGCTACAAGTACATATTCAGTGTGGTGGTAGTGGTGGTGGTGGGGGGAATCCTACAAAACAAAGACTTGAGATAACTCAGGAGAATAAAGTAGAGATAACCCATGATCCCACTTAGAGTAATGTTTTGGTATTTTCCTTTTTTCTTATACATTATCTATTGAATACTTCAAAAAGAACAACTTTTCATGTCAAATTGATGTTCTGTTAATGGTTATTTACTGTTCTGTGATACGGATGTGTCATAATTTACAACAATTCCTTGTTAATGGACATTTTCAATTTTTCTCTTAAAACAGTGATATCATGAACTCCTGGGTTTTGAATGTATTTTAATTTTTTAAATTGGACTTTTTTGGGGCACCTGGGTGGCGCAGTGGGTTCAAGTCTCTGCCTTCGGCTCAGGTCATGATCCCAGGGTCCTGGGGTCAAGCCCCACATCAGGCTCTCTGCGCAGCGGGGAGCCTGCTTCCCTTCCTCTCTCTCTGCCTGCCTCTCTGCCTACTTGTGGTCTCTGCCTGTCAAATAAAAATATCAGTACCGTTTTAATAAAGCATGTACAATAAACCAAAAAAAAAAAAAAATCTTTAGGACTTATACAATTGTGCTGTTATTTCCATGGGCTAAATTTCTAAAAGTGGGCTCATACGGCCAAAGGGTTTGTGCATTTTATATTTGAATATACTCATGGTGCCCTGTAGATAAGATGTCTTTTTATGTTTTGTTTTATTTTTTTTTTAAGATTTTATTTATTTATTTGAGAGAGAGGCAGTGAGAGAGAGCATGAGCGAGGAGAAGGTTAGAGGGAGAAGCAGACTCCCCGACTCCATCCCGGGACTCCGGGATCATGACCTGAGCCACACAGGCGTCCCAAGATGTCTGTTTTAAAGCTTCACCCTGGGTGCCTGGGTAGCACAGATGGTTGAGCTTGGTACTCTTGGTTTGTGCTAAGGTCATGATCTCAGGGTGAAGAGATCGAGACCCAGTGTCTAGCTCTGTTTGGGCTCTGGGTCTGTATGAGATTCTCTCTCCTGCTCCCTGCCCCTTTCTGCTTGTGTGCCCTTGCTCATGTTCTCTTTCTCTCTCTAAAATCTATAAATCTTTAAAAAAAATTCTCAGGGGGCACCTGGGTGGCCCAGGTGGTTAAGGGTCTGCCTTCAGCTCAGGTCGTGATCTTGGGGTCCTAGGATCAAGCCCCACATAGGGCTCCCTGCTCAGTGGGCAGTCTTCTTCCTCTCCTGCCTCTCCCCCCTGCTGGTGCTCTTTGGCAGGTGTGCATGCTCTCAAATAAAAATCTTTAAAAAAAAAAAAAAAATGTCCCACCCGGGTTGCCTGGGTGGCTCAGTCATTAAGCGTCTGCCTTCGGCTTGGGTAATGATCCCCCTGGGATCGAACCTCACATTGGGCTCCCTGCTCGGCAGGAAGCCTGCTTCTCCCTCTCTTACTCCCCTTGGCTTGTGTTCCCTCTCTCTCTGTGTCTCTCTTCTGTCAAATAAATAAATAAAATCTTAAAAAAAAAAAAAGTCCCACCAACAGTATGTTAGTGTCCAGTTCTCTGTTATTCTTGCTAGTGATTTATTAGCTTTTAAATTGTTGGTGGGAGTTTAAGATAGTTTGGGAATAGTTTTTCCTTTTTTTTTTTTCTTTTTTTTTTTTTCTCTTTCCAGCATCAGGTCTTAGCCTCTGCAGTTTAACTCTGTGAAAGGGGTGGGTAAAAATGAAAGTGCAGTGACAGAATACATCAGGCCAGTGATCTCCAAAATTTTGATTATCTTAGTGGAAAAAAATTTTGAGCATTAATCTTCACCCTTAAGTATTTAATTTACAAACAATATGGATAATAACTGGTTATTATGTACCTTGTAAAATATAAACAAAGAAAATTAACAAGGGTGAGAAAAATAAAGTGGGGCACCTGGGTGGCTAAGTGTGTTAAGCTTCTGCCTTTGGCTCAAGTCATCATCCCAGAACCCTGGGATTGATATCCACCCCCTGCCCCCCACCCCCCAAAGTCAGGCTTCCTGCTCAGCAGTTGTCTGCTTCTTCCTCTGTCACCCCCCACCCCAGCCATGTTAGCGCTCTCTCTCTCTCTGAAATAAATAAAATTAAAAAAAAAATTAAAAATAAAGTTCAAATATTTTTCTTCTTTACCCCAGTGGAGTGTTTGGGGGTATTCCTTTAGGTATATTACTTTTTTTTTTTTTTTTAATGTCACTGCTTTAGACTTGTAAAATTTAATGTTGGGCCTTTATGATTGATTTTGGGCATTTCCTCTCATTCTGCAGATGGTCCAGTCTAACTGGATTATGATAGTCTTTATTTATTTATTTTTAAAGATTTTGTTCATTTATTTGACAGATCACAAGTAGGCAGAGAGGCAGGCAGAGAGAGAGGAGGAAGCAGGCTCCCTGCTGAGCAGACAGCCCAATGTGGGGCTCGATCTCAGGACCCTGGGATCATGACCTGAGCTGAAGGCAGAGGCCTTAACCCACTGAACCACCCAGGCGCCCCGGATTATGATAGTCTTTAAAGAGTGCCATGCTTTTGAGAGTTATATCTGCAATAAGGGCAAACATATAAACCTTGCTGAAAGTATTTGATACCTTTTGTCATTGTTGAGGTGGCTGAATTTGAAGAGGGAAAATCACGGGATAGGAAACAGTCTTAAGTAGTATACTTAGATATGAAGAATTTATACTATGTAGGGCATATTTTAAAAAGTATGTGCTTTATGGAAAGTAGTTTGGCTATAACATATCCCTATTTTCTAAGAACCTAGAAACTGAGGGAAGGGATGAATAATTGCTACTTGCTTCCTTTGCTTGCAAAGTACCACAATTAACCTGTCACTCTAACTCCATTTGGAAGAGCCCGAACCTATAACTTAAAAAAAAATGCTTTATTGGGCTGAAATTTTCCATGATAAATCTTAGATTAAAAAGTAACTTTTAAAATTAAGTTTGAATAAGTTGCTTTTGACTTGTGCCTCCCCCCGCCCCTTACCATATGTTATGAAATCGGGAAATGGTGCTTTTTGTACCAGAAAATGAATCTCCCTTTCTACTCCCATCTTTGGGAACTTAATTTCAGTTATTTCATATGGTTCATTGTCGGAGAAAGATAATATTGAGGTCTTAGAGATTGTGAAAAGAGCAACTTGTGATTATTTTTTTGTCAGTTAAAAGAAATGAGATAATTTAGTGCTTTCTTTTTACGTTACATAGCATGATTTATAAGGTGCTTTCACATACCTTCTTAGACTCAAAGGAATTAAGAGCGTAATTTAATGAGTGATGTGATTTCTGTTCCTTTGGGGCCGCATGCCTAGTGTTTGACATCATATTTAAAGAGATAGACTGTGATTCCTGCAGAAGTGGGGATGGCTGTTCTCCCTCCCTCCCTAGCACTTGTACTACCTGGTACAGAGTTAAGGTGTCCATACTTCTGGAGTGTTCAAACTTTTTTTTTTTTTTTAAAGATTTTATTTATTTATTTGATAGAGATCACAACCAGGCAGAGAGGGAGAGAGGAGGAAGCAGGCTCCCGGCTGAGCAGAGAACCTGATGTGGGGCTTTATCCCAGGACCCTGAGATTATGACCTGAGCTGAAGGCAGAGGCTTTAACCCACTGAGCCACCCAGGCGCCCCTCAAACTCTTATGTATTTATTTGCAAATGTAAATAAGTTATAGAGTTGTAAGAGTAATAGTTATAATTTTCTGTAGTTGTTCTTTCATCTGATGTGCACAGAGCATATTTTTGTGGGAGGGGTGATTAATTTTACATCACCCTTTCAGATATTTAATTTTTTAAAAATTTTAAAAAAGATTTATTTATTTGACAGAGATCACAAGCAGGCAGAGAGGCAGGCAGAGAGAAAGGAGGAAGCAGGCTCCCTGCTGAGCAGAGAGCCTGATGCAGGGCTCCATCCCAGGACCTGGAATCATGACCTGAGCCGAAGGCAGAGGCTTTAACCCACTGAGCCACCCAGGCGCCCCTAATTTTTTTAATTTTTAAAATTTTTTTCCAGCCTTTCAGATATTTTACCTTCTCCTAAGGATAGTTTAGAGACCAAAAAAAAAAAAAATCAATCTTGATTTCATTCCTTTACTATGTGTGTTCCTCCTACTGCCAAGACTGGTGTGTGTGTGTGTGTGTGTGTGTGAGAGAGAGAGAGAGAGAGAGAGAGAGAGAGAAAGAGATTGATTTATGTAGTAGGCTGCTACTTAAGAAGGAAGCATTAGTTTTTGCGTATATAATAGTTCTTGAAATATGGACTCAGTGGTTGCCACAAGGTGAATTTCTCTGATTTGTCTCATTCTCTCCAGTTCCATGTATATACGTGGTTTTGGCTTAGAAAACACTGAAGAAAATTAGTCTTCAAAAGAACTAGTAGGTTATTTCCCTTTTCTGCTGTACTTAAAATTCTGTTCAGAAGGTAAACTAATACACTTTTGTAAAAGAGACCCTGGAAAGACAGGAATAGAAAAAAAATTTTTTTAAAAGATTTTATTTATTTGACAGATAGTGCAAGTAGCCAGAGCGGCAGGCAGAGGGGGAAGCAGGCTCTCCGCTGAGCAGGGAGCCCAAAGTAGGGCTCTGTTCCAGGACCCTGGGATCATGACTGGAGCTGAAGCCCTGCTTAACTGAGCCACCCAGGCCCCCCACAGGAATAGAAATAATGATTAATTTTTGGCTGGTGGGATAACATCACTGTTTTCTGCTTCATGTTCTTCTGTAGTTCCGCAGTGTTCTGTGAGCATGTACTACTCTTAATAGGAAAAAATGGCTATTTTAAAGCACATTTTGATGTCTTTAGTTTTCATTGGTGTCTTTTTTTTTTTTTTTAAGATTTTATTTATTTGACACACAGAGATCACAAGTAGGCAGAGAGGCAGGCAGAGAGAGAGAGAGAGGGGGGGAAGCAGGCTCCCTGCTGAGCAGAGAGCCCGACTCGGGGCTCCCAGGACCCTGAGATCATGACCCGAGCTGAAGGCAGAGGCCTAACCCACTGAGCCACCCAGGTGCCCCTCATTGGGTGTCTTAAGAGGGTTTAAGTCATAGTCACCAGTGAGAAAGTGGGTAGTTAACCGGCTCCAGTTCTTAAGCAGGGTGGCAGATTTGAACTTTGTGATTGTAAACTCCACTGTGACTGAGACTGAGCTTTGATCACCTTTACACACAAGAAGAGCTTCATCTAATTTTCTTCTTCTTCTTTTTTTTTTTTTTTTTTAAAGATTTATTTATTCAACGGACAAAGATCCCAAGCAGGCAGAGAGGCAGGCAGAGAGGTGGAAGCAGGCTCCCTGCGGAGCAGGGATTCGGGGCTCGATCCCAGGACTCTGGGATCATGACCTGAGCTGAAGGCAGAGGCCTTAACCCACTGAGCCACCCAGGCGCCCCTCTAATTTTCTTCCTGATGAGCTGATTGAGAAGTATGAATTATGTCTTGAAAAGAAAAATCAGATTCTGTGAACTCTAAATGCAGGGCTCAATCTTAATTCCCAGTTCACCCGCTGACTTGCCATGTGAACTTGAGCAAGTTCTATAGTTGTGTGTGTGTGTGTGTGTGTGTGTGTGTGTCTTAAATATTAAGTGGGATTATAGCAACAAAGAGGTGATAGGATTTTATACATGTAATTTGAACTGGAGGATATTTAGATAAATTACTTTCATTAGGACAATGCAGTCTTATTGGGGTCTTGCTGTTAATATACAGCTTAGAGTTAAGCCACTGTAAATTTATATACTAGTGATATTTTAGGAAGATCTATATAATATATCGTTTAGAGTTTAAGTGATTATGATTAGATAGAGCCTGTCAGCTTGTGTTGTTGTTTTTTTTCCCCTGCACATTAAATGTTAGATTTTTGGGGTAGGATATTTGTAATTATCTACCCTTTATTTTTTTAAAGAATAAGATTAAAGTTGAAGAGCAATCAAGGTAATAAATGTGGGTACTACTATAAGTTAATGGAGTTTTTCAGTTAGAAGTTTTATAGTAAATAATAAGCTTGTGAAAAGAAAATACTGTAGAAGTCTACAAAGCCCATTCTCCTCTGTTCTTAAATTCCATACCTGCCTTTCCTTTTTTAAAAGTAAAATTTGAATATTTCAAAAATTCAGAAAAACACAAAGAATAATTTAACAAATGTCATGTATTTTTAAAAAATATTTATTTGACAGATCACAAGTAGGCAGAGAGGCAGAGAGAGAGAGGGAAGCAGGCTCCCCGCTGAGCAGAGAGCCTGATGTGGGGCTCGATCCCAGAACCCTGGGATCATGAACTGAGCCAAAGGCAGAGGCTTTAACCCACTGAGCCACCCAGGCGCCCCCAAATGTCATGTATTTAATAGATGTTGGTTTAGATTTAATAGATGTTGACATCTTGTTAGATTTACCTGAAGGTTTGTTTTTAAAATTTAAATATCATACAATTGGAGCCCCTTTTGCTCTCCTCCTAGGTCCTGTTTCCATTACCCAGAGATTATTTTTCTTCGCCCATGCTCTTATATTCTTCCTATAGTTAGATGTATTTAACTTGTAGTATTATGTGTTTCAGATATGTATGATACCTAAGTATATGTATTCTGCAATTTGAAAGCTTGAAATTTATCTGTATCAGTATGTATTTACTTCATTTATTCAGTTGTGTGAATGGGAAAGTTTTAGTCCCTTGTTGATAGTTGTTTACAGTTAATGTGTAGATTGAAAAATTTCCCTCTAATAGGATCAAAGTATACATGCTCTTCTACAATTTGCTTTTTTTCTCACAATAATAGTGTATTACATGTTACCCTATCATAAAATGTAAGGATACCCATTTTTAAATACTGTGTATTTTTTTTAAATTTTATGTTTATTTAAATAATCTTTATACCCAGTGTGGGGCACAAACTCATGATCCTCAGATCAAAAGTTGCATGCCGCACCAACTGAGCCAGCCAGGTGCCCCCATGTAGGTTTTTTTTTTTTTTTTTAAACTTAATAGACACAATTATTTATCCTAGTCCCTTATTGATTGACATCTAGGGTTTTTCTTTTTTTCTATCCTCAAAAGTGCTGTCTGTAATGGATAGTCTTGTACTTCATACTTTTGAACAAGAATTGGATTATTTCTACAGAAATAGTTCTGCAAAATAAAATCTTGGGAAATAGAATTGTATATAATAAATATAGATGGCTTTTATATTAAAGCTAAACCAGTATGTGTATTTGTAACTTTCTTATTCCTGGTCTGTTCATTTAGGTTTGTTCAAAATGGGTGCTTGTATGAGGTGCTGAAAAGATAATTTCCTAATATATAAATTAATATATTAAAATTGCATGGTAGAGGGGAGCCTGGCCAGCTCAGTGCGTAGAGTATGTGACTCTTGATCTTAGGGACCGAGTTTGAATCCCCTGTGGGGCGAGTAGCCTGCTTAAAAAATTGTAGAGACGAGGAAGAGTCCAGCTTTGTATAGGGAATGGGGAATGTTTGGGGAATGGGGACTAGTTTGGGGAATGGTTTTGATTTTGCTAGCTAGGACAGAATAGAAGATAGAGAATTCAAAGACACGTTTGCAAAGTGTGTAAGCTACAAATTGTTGACATCAAATAATTAAAGTGTTTGAATATTCTTTTACTCTCTGTACTGAGTCCTTTTGGGCTTTGGAGTTAAAAGGCAATTTTGGGGAAGATGTGTCTGATAGCAGTTGCATGATTGGGAGCAGGCGAAGATTGGAAAACAGTGAGGAATCCGTACTGTACACACACAGGTAATGAGGACCTGAATGAAGGTGGTGGCAGGGTGTTAATTGAGGTGGCTAGATTAAGGTAGAAAATTGCTAGCTGACACCCTAAAGGAAATGAACATTTGTGAACTAGTTGAATTGGAGGTAAGCAGCAATGATTCAAAGTTGATGGGTTTTGGGCCTTCCTGAATAATGATAGTACAGAAATGTGGAATTGGGAGGAGGAGCTGGTTCTGGAAAAGGACTAAAATGAAATCCTTCATACATTTAACATTGAGGCCAGGGGATAAGGAAAAATGGCCTGCAGGAACTTGGAGATAGAGAATTTCAGGTAGGAAAAAAGGTAGGTTGGCTTCATCTGGATAAGGTCTTGAACCTAGAAGAGGCAAAGACTGAGTATCACATTTTGGGGGGTGGGAGAAGAAGATAAAATTAAAACAGTTAAAATTAGGTTAATTAGGCATTGTAGAAACAGAGGAGAAGAGAGGATTTCCATATTAAGTGATAGTTAAGTTTGAGTGAAATGAGGGAAGATGAAATAATTGGATTTGGTGATCCATGCTAGTCATTGATCATGACTTTCTTAGATTAAGTTTTAGCATAGTAAAGGGCTAGAGGTGAGTGGGAGATGAGATTGCATTTATAGAACAAGTGCTGGTTCAGTAGAAGTTTTTCTGATGATCTTTATGGCATTCGATATCTGCACTGTCCAGTACATATTAAGCATTTAAAATTTGGCTAGTTTGACCAAGAAACTAAATTAAAAAAATTTTTTAAAGTTAATTTAATTTCTTTTTTACCTGAAGTATAGTTGACAGTTTAAACTTAAATAGCCACATATGGCCAGTGGTTGTCCTGTTGGATAGCACATATTATGGACTCAGTGAAACAGATGTAGATTAAGCCATAGGAAGAGATCTCAGGATAAAATAGAGGCATTTAGTTATCTAAAAAATTTGTTGCAGTTCTATTGAAATGGTATTAGAATTAGACATTCTAGTGCAAACCAGATTTTTATATTTTTACTCTTTGTGTTCAGTGTTGGCAGTAATTAATGACTTTTTTTTTTTAAAGATTTTATTATTCATTTGACAGGGAGAGAGATCACAAGTAGGCAGAGAGGCAGAGAGAGAGGGGGAAGCAGGCTCCCTGCTGAGCAGAGAGCGGGATGTGGGGCTCAATCTCAGGACCCTGAGATCATGACCCGAGCCGAAGGCAGAGGCTTAACCCACTGAGCCACCCAGGCACCCCTTAATGACTCTTTTTAATGTATAAGAGCAACATTGAAGAAGGTAATTTTAAGGGGTGCCTGTGTGGCTCAGCTGGTTAAGTGTCTGCCTTCAGCTCAGATCAAGATCCCAGGGTCCTGGGATCCAGCCTGGCATTGGGCTCCCTGCTCAGTGGAAAGCCGGCTTCTCTCTCTCCCACTCCCCCTACTTTGTGTTCCCTCTCTTGCTGTCTGTCAAATAAATAAAATCTTAAAAAAAAAAAAAGTAATTTTAAGATAATTATGGTCTGCTATCCCTTCATGATTATTTTTCCTGTCTTTTAAGAAAAGGTTGCAATTCAGATTTTACTGATGAAAGAATAATATTTGAGACCTTTTGGGTCTCTGTTTTCTCTAACTAAAAAGTAACTGAAAATATATCTATCTTAGAAATCTCACTGGAGGGGCGCCTGGGTGGCTCAGTGGGTTAAAGCCTCTGCCTTCGGCTCTGGTCATGATCCCAGAGTCCTGGGATCGAGCCCTGCATCAGGCTCTCTGCTCAGCAGGGAGCCTGCTTCCTCCTTTCTCTCTCTCTGCCTGCCTCTCTGCCTACTTGTGATCTCTGTCAAATAAAAAAAAAAAAAGAAATCTCATTGGAGACTTTAACTGTAGAGAGCAAATTGATGGTTACCAGAGGAGTGGTGATGGGTTTTGAGGAGTGTGCTTGAAATAAAAACTTAAAGAAAAATTCAATTTTCAAGCAAAAAAACCCCAAAAAACCAAAACCCAAACTCATTAGGTAGAGAAGAAATGCCAGTTATACTTGACTTTAAATAAATCAGTATTTAGATTGAGAAATGGTTTGCTTTGATAATAATTTATGGTTTAAATTTGAATATTTGATAGTGTTGGGAGAAGTTTTTACTATCTGGGTAACCTAAATGCTTTCTGTTTGCAAGAAGAAAAATTATATGAAAGAACCCATTCATAAGATAACACAGTGTGTGATTCCATTTTTACAAAGTTTAAAAAACAGACAAAAGTAAGAGATGGTAATTGAACTCAGGAGAATGGCTGTTTATTTTGGTGATATGCACAAGGTAGACTTTAGGGATGCTGGTGATGTTCTGTGTCTTGATTTGGGTGATGATTTCAAGGTTTTCTTCAGACAACTGTTTATGAGAGTCATTAAGTTTTATACTTACGTGCAATTTTTTGTAGGTATATTATACCTCAGTTTTTAAAACTTTTACCTTCTCACAAAATTCTAGTAAAATAATCAGTTGAATTTGTCTCCCTTTTGCTTTTTTTCTTTAAACTTTTCTACTACTTCTCTTCATAAAGGAATACATTTAATGATGAAACTTTTCTTTAAAAATTTTTTTAAAAAAATTTATTTGACAGAGATCACAAGTAGGCAGAGAGGCAGGGGGAGAGAGAGAGGCGGAAGCAGGCTCCCTGCTGAGCAGAGAGCCTGATGCAGGGCTCCATCCCAGGACCCTGGGATCATGACCTGAGCCGAAGGCAGAGGTTTTAACCTACTGAGTCACCCAGGTGCCCCTAATAATGAAACATTTTACCTGTGTATTTTTTTTTTAATATTTTGTTTATTTGAGAGAGAGAGAATGAGAGCGAGCGAGCATGAGGGGGAAGGTCTGAGGGAGAAGCAGACCCCTGCTGAGCAGGGAGCCCAATGTGGGACTTGATCCCGAGACTCCAGGATCATGACCTGAACTGAAGGCAGTCGTTTAACTGAGCCACCCAGGTGCCCTGTTGTTTCTTTTTTGAAGTAAGCTCCATGCCCTGAGTGGAGCCCAGCATGGGGGCTAAATCCAGGACCCGGAGATCAAGACCTGAGGCGAAACCAAGAGTTGGACGTTAGACCCTTAACTGATGAAGCCACCCAGGCACCCCTTACCTTTTTCAATTATAGTATAAAACAAGCATACAGAGGACTGCACAAAAAAGTGTATAGCTTAATGTATTTTTAAAATGCATAAATTGGAGGTGGTTTTTTTGTTGTTGTTTTTTGGTATGTCATACCTGTATCAAGAGAAGGGTTTGATGGAGGGCAGAAATACTTGGAGAGAACAAAGTTTTGAGAAATCTCAGAGCAGCAGATCCTTTTCTTGGCTCTGCCTTCATCTTACTGTCCTTTTGAGTAAGTCATTTAACTTATTTGGTCCTCAGATTTTTTTTTTTAAGATTTTTTTTTTTTTTTTTTTTTTTTTTTAAGAGGGAGTGTATGCACAAGCAAGCACAAGCGCGGGAGTGGCACGAAGAGGGAGGGGAAGAAGCAGGCTCCCTGCTGAGCAGGGAGCCCTATGTGGGGCTTGATCCCAGGATCCTGGAATCATAACTTGAGCCAAAGGCAGGTGCTTAATGGACTGAGCCACCCAGGCACCCCTGGGCCTTGGATTTTTCTGTATAACGGGTATTAACATTCTTTGTAGGGTGATGTGGTGTAGTTCAGGTGAAATTATAGGAACTTAGAATGGTATTAATGCATAGGTATTTGGAGCATTGCATTTAGGTCTCTTACACTACAGGGCAGAATTATACACAAAGGTAAAATGATTTGTCCAAGGACACTGAGCTGGTGATTATTAATATTCATTTATATTCGCTTGAAACTTGCTGAGGCTTAAGTATGTCAGGCACTGCTCTAAGTGATTATATGTATATTCATTTAATTGTCTAGAATTGTTCCCAGACATAATTATTATTTTGCTGATGAGAAAATTGAGGCAAAATGAGGTTAAATAAATTGCCCAGGTAGTTGAGTTGTTGAGCCTGAGCTTTTAACCATTTTGCTGTACTGCCTAGTTAAGTGAAAGCACTTAAAGATTTTAGGCACATGTTAAGATCTTAATCTCTTACAGGTTTTTTGAAGTGAAATTTTGGGTTTTTGAACCAGAATTAGGAGAGGAAGCTCATTTGTTGTGACCGTAATAAATCTAGATAAGATTGATGTTTTGTATAAGATATATTTTTTTGGTGTTAATATATTGTATAACATGTATATGTATATACAAAAAATGTATAATTTTTTGGTGTTAATACTTATTTTTTTGGTGTTAATATTTATTGCTTGGGTTTTATTCCCTCCTTGACAAAGGTTATTTTCTTCCAACACTACTAAGATGTAAATAATAGGTAGTTTTCTTTAAACACTTTTCTTAAAAACCCAGTGTGGGGCTCGAATTCACCACCCCAAGATCAAGAGTCACATTCTTGGGGTGCCTGGGTAACACAGTTGTTTGTCTGCCTTCAACTCACGTCATGATCCCATGGCCTTGGGATTGAGCTCTGTCTGGCTTCCTGCTCAGTCATGAGTTTCCTTCTTCTCCTCTGACAACCGCGCACCCCCGCTTACTCACATGCGCTTGCTCTTCCAGATGAATAAATAAAAATTCTTTAAAAAGAAAAAAAAAAGGGTCATTGTCTACTGACTGAGCCAGCCAGGTGCCCCAAATATATATGTGTATTTTTTATATATGTATTTTTTTTTTAAAGATTTTATTCATTTGACAGAGGTCACAAGTAGGCAGAGAGGCAGGCAGAGAGAGGAAGGGAAGCAGGCTCCCTGCTGAGCAGAGAGCCTGATGCGGGGCTCGATCCCAGGACCCTGAGATCATGACCTGTGCCCAAGGCAGAGGCTTTAACCCACTGAGCCACCCAGGCGCCCTGTATTTGTTTATTGTATATTTATATATTACGTATAAACCCAGTCAATGAATATATGTATTTACTTTTTTAATCATAAGGGAATTTATAACTACCTTATAAATACTTTAATTTCTAGACAAAAATATTAACGGAAGGTTTAGTGTACATGCTTTGTTGTTTCAGCAGCATCTGGTCCTGTTTTCAGATTAAGATTCTATCACCTCCATGTTTTAGAAAAGTTTACAACTAAGGTATAATTTACATATAGTAAGACTCACCCTTTTTGAGTATAGTTCTGTGAGTTGTAGAAACACATATGACCACAGTGATGGAGACAGAATAGTTCCATCATCTCAAGAGATTTTTTCTCCTGGCCCTTTCTAGTCCACCCATTCCCCCACTTCTCGTCTCTGGCAAGTACTGACCTATTTTGTCATTACAGTTTTGTCTTTTCAGGAATTCCTTATGAATGGAATCATGCAGTATGTAGCTTTTTGAGACTGGCTTCTTTAACACAATGTACTTTGACATATCCATATTTTGTGAATTAGTAATTTTAATTGCTGAGCAGCATTTCATTGTATGGGCGTACCATAGTTTATTCATTTTTCAAGCTCCTTTGGGTTGTTTCCAGTTTTTAGTGACTCCAAAAAACTGCTATAAAAACATTTGTACACACATACATGTATACATGCCCTTTTTTTTTTTTTTAAAGATTTTATTTTTAAGTAATCTTTACACCTAATGTAGGGCTTGAATTTACAACCCCAAGATCAAGATTCCTATGCTCCACCAACTCAGCCAGGTGCTCCATGTCCATGTATTCTTTTGGTGGGGGAGGGGCAAAGGGAGAGGGGCGGAGAAAGAGGGAGTGAGAGAATATGAAACAGGTTCCACGCCCAGTGCGAAACATGACTTGAGGAACCCCATTCCATGTATTTAATGCTTTTTTAAAAAATATGGTACCCAGAGCTTTTGTAACTTTACCGTGGAACTTGAGGCTTATTAATTTTCACAGAAAATTGTAAATTACTTAGTAAACTTCATCCCCAAGGAAGCCCACTCTGGAATGAGAATAGTTTGTTATATAAATAATCTTGTAACTGTAAATCAGATTTAAGGAAGTAGGCAGACACACTTAGTCAATGGATAAATTTATTTACAAAACTCCCCCCCCCTTTTTTTAGATTTTATTTATTTATTTGACAGAGCGAGATCACAAGTAGGCAGAGAGACAGGCAGAGAGAGAGAGGAGGAAGCAGGCTCCCTACTGAGCAGAGAGCCAGATGCCAGACTCGATCCCAGGATCCTGAGATCATGACCTGAGCCGAAGGCAGAGGCTTAACCCACTGAGGCACCCAGGGCCCCCCTCCCCTTTTTTAACTTACAAGACTCCTTAGTACATTATTTCATATTTTATGTTTTTAGTAGCTCTTGAATTGTGAATCCTTGACTTTGTTTTGTTCCTCTAAGTAGCAGAATGGTTATGTAATTTTGGTTATGAAAAGTTTTAAGTAAAACATGTTCAGCTAGACTTCCTGCTGCATTTCCTCCCCTCCCTTAAGGTGGCTGGAGCTATTAATATTAGTAGTCATAGTTTCATGTGAATAAGACATAAAACTTACGTTTCATGGCTTATGGTTGATTAGCTACTTAAATTCTACTTAATTCTAGGATTAGAATTAAATTATCCTCTTTGTTACTAGGTAGTGAACTTTCTTTTTCTTGCAATATGAGACCGAGGGAGAGATGGGACCTTTTTACATTAGAAAAGACATTGCAGGCAATTTTTGCAAGTTAAGGGTTTGAGCTTCCAGTTCTGACCCTGCAAAGGACTACAGAAATGACCATAGGTGGTTTCACACTTTCTGTGTTTGTGTGTTTCTTTTGTTTAGTCTAGAATCTTACCTTTAAATCCTATGATTGAAGTACTTGGTGTACAGAGCTATAGGTCTTCTTTCAGAAGTGTATATTTCTAAGTTAAAATACTCAGAATACTGAATATTGTGTTTAGAACTGAGAGATGTTACATTTCAGGTATCATTTGGTAAGTGATTATTTGATACTTCATTTGTGGATTTTCATGTTTTAGCCTTTTCACATGGAAATACCTACCTGGAGATGTCCAGTCTTGACCTAATGGAGATTGCAAATTTGGTCTTCTGTATGTGGTTGCTTGATAGGGACAAGACTTAGTTATTAGGCTTTTACTTTTTCTGATACTACAGTGTTGGTGATCCAAGTCTAAAATTCCAGCATAAGGTCGCCAACATTAAAAACATGGGAATATGGGGCGCCTGGGTGGCTCAGTGGGTTAAAGCCTCTGCCTTCGGCTCAGGTCGTGATCCCAGGGTCTAGGGATCGAGCCCCACATCGGGCTCTCTGCTCAGCAGGAAGCCTGCTTCCCTTCCTCTCTCTGCCTGCCTCTCTGCCTGCCTGAGATCTCTGTCAAATAAATAAATTAAAAAAAAAAACCCAAAAAACAACATGGGAATATGGAGGTAACAACTGTGGTTCTAGTATTACAAATAAGGTTTTAATTTGCTGTATTAGTTGCACACTATCTGAAGTAGGCAGGATAGGCCATATTGTAACTCACACTTTACAAGTGAATAAATTGTTTCACAGCTGTCAGGACTTGTCTGAAGTTGCACTGCTAGTGAATAGGTGAACTAGAACCCAGATCTTCTGACATCAAGTTGGATGCTCTTGGCACTATTGCAGTTTAGTATGATGAAGAGCTCAGGCTTGGGTTTGAATTGTGGTACCTCTCTCTAATCTTAGGCAAATTCCTTAACTTTTTTGTGCCTCAGATTTCTTAGTTTTAAAATGGGGATAACAAGGGATGCCTGGGTGGCTCAGTCAATTAAGCGCCTGCCTGGTTAAGCGCCTGCCTGGTTAAGCGCCTGCCTTCAGTTGGGGTCATGATCCCAGGGTCCTGGAATCGAGTTCCGCATTGGGCTCCTTTCTAAGTGGGGAGCCTGTTTCTCCTTCTGCCTACTGCTCCTCCTGCTTGTACTCTCTCTCCTTCTGACAAAGTCTTAAAAAACTGGAAATAATGATACTTGGTGCTTTTGTGAGGATTGAGTGCTTACAGTAGCTAGCCAATAGTAAGCATTCCATATATGCTCGTGCAGTTGTTGTTATTCTTACTACAGTGCTAACAAGAACACTGCCTCTTTCCACAGGGATCAGTGTTAGAGTTGAAAGAAGGTAAATACAAGAATATTCAAAGATGATAGATTTAGATGGAGCCCAGGAGAATAAGTAGCAAGGGCAATTGATTTTTGGCAGAAAGATAAGGAGTGCTGGGGTGTGTGTGTGTGTGTGTGTGTGTGTGTGTGTGTGTCTTTAAGCATAGAAGCAATTGGATATCTGAATACAAATAGTTAAGGCAGAGCTTTAGGACAGGGCTACAGAGAACTATCAGTGCTGAGGAAGTAATTTTCTCAATCACCGTCACAGATGATATGTGGGAAATTTACTTTGCACCAAAATTTAAGCAACACTAAGTTGTCCTCTACTACATACGGTTCTTAGGGCTTTGTTACATAAGCAGTAAGAAGCTTACCATACATTTTCATTTTTTAGTAGTTATACAGAATAATACAGATACCATGTATCCTAACATAAATAACAAGGAAATATATCTCCTTAAATTAGTGAATATTTCTTGAGCTCTTTTACCATGTGCATAAAACTCTTAAGGGCTAGGGAATTCTGAATTGTATGTTAGAGGATTATGGCTTTTAGTGCTTGAGTCCTTTTATGTGGGTAAGGTACTTCCTTGGTATAAGATAATGTTCATTCAAGCATTCTAAATTGAATGCAGGTTTGAATTTACTATATTGGGAAGGGATATGTTGCCTTTACTGTAATAATGCTATATAAATTATATATTTTATACTTAGTGTTTTTGAATTTGCATTTATTATGTTTTATTTTTACTTTTTTTTTTTTAAGATTTCATTTATTCATTTGACAAAGCACTAGCAAGGGTAACAGCAAATGAGGGAGAGGGAGAAATAGGCTTTCTGCTGAGTAGAGTGTGGGGCTTGATCTCAGGACCCTGGGATCATAATCTAAGCTGAAGGCAGATGTCCAAATGACTGAGCCACCCAGGTGCCCCACTTATTACTATTTTTTAAAAACTTATTTATTTTTAGAGAAAGTGAGTATGCCTTCTAGTAGGAGGGAGGCGCAGAGGGGGAGGGGAGAGAGACTCTTAGACTCTACGCTGGGGAGTCTGATGTTGGGCTCCATCCCAGGACTCTGAGATAATAACCTGAGCCAAAACCAAGAGACGGGTGTCAACTGACTATGCCACCCAGGCACCCCTGATTTGCAATTTTTCTTTTAAAGATTTTATTAGAGCATAAGCAGGGGGAGTGGGAGAAGGAGAAGCAGACTCCCCACTGAGCATGGAGCCTGGGGTCATGACCTGAGCTGAAGGCAGAAGCTTAACTGACTGAGCCACCCAGGCACCCCCTGAATTTGCAATTATTATTGTATACTTAGAGCTTTTCTCCTGTGGGTATTAAAACAACTTCTATGGGTTTTTATGGGCTCATGTTTTAAATTTACACAATAAAATTCTGCATAAGCACATTTTTAATTATGGTAAGTCTCTTAAACTGGTAAAACTGTATATATTAGCTTTTTTTCCAGAGTCATTATGTATTCTGTTGACAAACCTGAAATGAGCTCTGTCCATCTTATGAGTAGATTCATTCTGAACGTTTGCTCTCTTCTCAAATTCATAGGAAACACCTTGCGCTTTTTTTTTTTTTTTTTTTTTTTTTTTAAGGAAAACCATACCTGAGTATACCTTACTTTCTATATCCTGAAAGTGGATGTTGTTATTGTTCATTTTTTCTTCAGAGCCAGGAGTTTTCCCATTCTTGCTCTGTGGAACTAGTTAGTTGCATTGTATATATTATTCCTCTGTTGTCAACAGTGTTTTCCCTTCTCAAAACTAAGAATTACACATTTTTAAAAAAATTAATGAGTTCCTCTAAAAAGATAGAGTGGAATAGGTTTTTTTCCCCTTCTGTGTTAGTTGATGAAAATTTCAGAGAATTCTTGGGTATCTCATGTTTTTATTAACTTAAAAATTCTTCAGTTCATTTACCTGATAAATAAAAGATGACTTTTCCTTTCTCAAGGACATAAAAACTTTTAAATGTACCATTTGCATAAAATCTACTTAAAAATATCAGGAGATTTTACAGTACATTTTTGGACTCTTACATGTTAGTTTTTTTTTTTTTTTTTAACTATGATTCTGTGAAAATTCCTTTGTATTATTTGTCCCTTCTCTTACTGAAACATGTGAGTGGCTTGCTTGGATCTGTATCTGTGTCCTTTCTTTGATAAACACTTTGAGGGACTCTTTTGAAATTGTGTTGTGGCCACCATATCAACTCTACAGAAATACGGTTTCATGATTAACTAACAAAAAGCACATTGGCATCAGTCCAGAAGCTGACTCACCAAGGAGTAATGATAGACACTTTGAAGGGAATGGCCTATCCCAGGGTCCTATTTCAAAGCTTCATGCTATGATTACATCAGTGAAAGGCAGCCAAGAAATCAAGAAGAGATCTTGCTTGTACCTCCTGGGGATAATGGTAGGAAGGACGTAAGTAATAGGATGCAAGTAAGATTTTTTTTCCCTAACAATCTTGTAAAATTTGGGGACAGAAACCAAGTTGAGGATTCAGAATGGGGGTGACCTTTGTGGTGCTGCAGTGGCATTTCCTTTTTGGGCCTGGATGAAAATAGTCTTGTAGTGACTAAGGGTTAACTCAAGGAGCTCAATGCGTATCAGTTTTCTAGAGCTCAGGGAATATACTTAGCTCACTAGTAAGCACAAGTATCATGTTCACATCAGACACTGTAGCTACTGTTTCCTACTTGAACAGGGCAGAAGAAACCAAAGCAAGACCAGAATCAGTTCAGTTTTGAGGAACAGACCCTTTTTGCTTACTAGTACTGCACATTTTAGGAGTAAAAACACTATGAAAGTAGACTTGCTTCAGAACTGTGAAATAAATACCAATTCTGATTGTTTTTGTGGATTAGAATGATTGCAGCTCCATTTCTTTTTTTTAAGATTTTATTTATTTGACAGAGATCACAAGTAGGTGGAGAGGTAGGCAGAGAGAGAGGAGGAGGCAGGGAGAGTTCCCTGCTCTGCAGGGAGCCAGACGCAGGGCTCCATCCCAGGACTCTGGGATCACTACCCGAGCTGAAGGCAGAAGCTTAACCCTCTGAGCCACTCAGGTGCCCTTGCAGCTCCATTTCTAAATCTAGTTTCATAGCCTCATGTTTTTCTAGGTGACAGATTGTCACCTTAACTTAATTGTTAACTTTGTGGAAATAGCATTATGTCTTTTTCATGTTCTCTAAGGGTTGTCTTTCAGATAAGAAAACCCCTTAATAACCTGAAAGTATTTTTGAGATAAAGCTAAGTGAGTATGCCATGATGATAGATTGACCTATTTTTGATTATTGTAGTACTTTCTATTTCTCAATAAAAATTGTTGCACATGGTAGTTCTTTCCTATGGGATATTAAGAGAGATTGAAGGATTTGCTACATTCGTTCAAGCATAATATTTAACAATGAGTAGTATTCAAAGTGCTGCCATTTCATATGATTTTTGTCAAGAATGTGCCTCTTAAAAGTTAAAAATGCTTTCTTTCCTTTCTTTTTCAAAGTTTATTGGTATATTAGTTTTAGTAATCTCTATACCGAGTGAGGAGCTGGAATTATGACCCTGAGATCAAGTCGCATGCTCTCTGGCGGAGCCAGTCTGGTGCCACTGAAAGTGTTTTTCTTTAAGAAAGAGTTACTTGTGATATTTTACCTCCCAGGGATCCGGGTCTGGTTTCATGGCACTAAGAGAAAAACAAACAAACAAGCAAACAAACAACTTAGTTCCTCTTAGTCTGTGCTTCTTTTCTGCCTTTTTGTTGGAATGGACTACTTTGACATTGACCATTTTGTTTTTGAGATGGTCTTACGTGTGCTAGTCCTCCTTAATACATGGTTTGAACTTTCATGTGTAAATTATTTATTAGCTAGCTTTATGACTTGGACAAGTTACAAATTACTTTATCTCTTTGTGCTTTAATTTCCCCCTCTGTAAAATGGGATGATATGTAGGGTTGTTTTAAGTGCTCTGTGTTGTGTTGGTTATTACAATTATTATAAATAATTGCCTTGACTTCTCCCCTACATTATTTGTAGCTCTCTTTTTTGTAATTTTTTCAGAGGCAGTATGACTCAGAATCTAATAGAACTTTTTTTAAGGAATAATAAGCATTTGTATTTAATTCTTATAAATAACTAAATTTGCTACTTGTTGAAAAATAGTGTTTATTCCCTCAGGCTGAGCTTTGAAATATAAAAAATTAGTAGAAAGTGAGCCCTTTTCTGTGTCTTAGAGGTACCCAGATACTACTAAATGTAGGTCATTGTTTGACTTGAATTCTGAGTGTAAATGCAGTTATGTAGAACAAAATCAACTTGAATGGGACTGGAAGTACTGAAAGATAAAACTAGTTGGTAGCAAACTGTGTTAGTTAAATTGAGTGATGGATCAGCAGAGAATTTGGGACTGCTGAGTTTTATTTGTAACTTTGTATTTGTATTCCAATAGTTTTGAAATGATTAGCCTTGAAACAAAGTAATTTAAAACTCAGATTGCAAGATTGCCAGAAAATTTGAGATTTCCTTTCCATTTACAAAATGTCTTTTTAAAGAAGAGGCATTTCTGCAGAGAGCTTTAGTTCCCCAAGTGTTGTATGAATCTTAGCCATTGCTGTGGTGATTGATTGCCCCCAATATGGGTCTCATGTTATCCTTTCAGTTTCAGATTTGTGCCATCACTGAGAGAATTTTTAAAATAAGATTGCTTTGTTTCTTGATAAACTATCATATGTAAACCCATTAAATTGAACTTCTCCTTTTTTCCCATCATAGGACTTTCCTGTAAATTTTAGGTCAGTGGTTCTGTTCCAAGGGTTAGATTTCCTTATTTTTTCCTTTTTTTTTTTGGATTATATTTGGAAGGGTTATTACCGATTCTTAGATTGTATCCTTAATTTTTTGGGCATTAGGGACTACCGCAATACTTTATTATATATACTAGCAAAAGAAATAGGGTATTCATTGTGTTTTTGGGATCTTGCATTTAATTCACGGAGTCAGAATAATTTATATATAGTAGCAAGTCATTGATTTTAATTTATTCGGCAAGATATCTTAGTCCTCATTTTCTGGTGTCTTAAGGTTGAACATGTGTAGCAGGTCTGTCCCTCTTGAGTACTTATTGGCATTTGACCCAAAGGGCCAATAGGCATGCTTGACTGGTATTGATTGACCACTCGCTCCAGTCATCTGTTTATCAATTTTCTTCTGGGCTTGTGAAGTTAGGAAACTAGCAGGAGGCGGGAGGTCTGTCTCTATTGGGAGAGAATGAGGCCAAATGAGTAAAGAGGAACATGAGATAAAGAGATGCTTCTGGTGGCACTGAGCCTTTGAGGCCCTACTGCTTGAAGTTCATTCTTTGTTTCAGTATCCGGTGAGCCAGTCAGTTCTGATTTTGTTAGCTTGGGTTTCTTTCACTTAACAATTGAGGGTTCTGACTAATATATCTAGCATTAGTCTAAAACCGTCTCTACAGTAACTTTCTAAGTATTTAAAGATAGTTTGGACTTCAAGCTCAGGGTAAATGTTTAAGATACATAGGTAAACTCAGCCCATAGAGGAGTGAAAATAAATATGTTTCAATTTTCAGCGGGGTCTTTGCTTAGAGTGAAACATGTTTAAATGGATATGGAACAGATCAGTATTCTTTTCCAACCCTATACAGTGTAAAAGTTTCCTTTAAAGAGATTATCACCGTAATAAATAGAAGAGCAAAGATAGGAAGACAGATTGTAATAAATCATTGCACTGATCTAGGCATAAATATTCTCTTTAGTGTTTTCTCACAAAGAAACTGTAGTAAAGTAGATGTGATTCATGAGGAATCAAGAGGAGTTTTCTTGTCTTGCTTTTTAATAAGCTGTTGGCATTAAGTTGTGTTGCAAAATTTGGTTCTTTTGTAATGTGACCCTAATTGGTTGGGTGTAACACATTAGGTGAGAATGAAAGGTGAGTACTTAGAACTTTTTTCAGAATTGTTCTTTTGGAAGCCTTTGATTAATGGAATTAATGGGTAGGAGCTGCAGTGAACATGAAGAACTTTAAAATATTCCAGTCCCAAAATAAACTTGACCATTGGCAAAAGCGAGGCAAGCCAAGCGCTTGAGATGTCTGTGCTGCATTATCCAACTTGTAGTTTAATCTGTTTTAGCTAGCTTGCCCTGTTGTAACTTGAAACTTCCTTTAAGGTTTCACTGTGGGTTAAATGCAGTTCATGGAGCTCTATCAGAAGGGACTTAGTTATACAAATCTCTTGGTCATCTGTAAAGCATATATTCTGAGTTTAGATTTCAGTGAAATGGTCTGTACCCCTAAACATGGTTCCACTAGTTACTAAGGGTACTTTAAGATTTAGGAAGAATACTTTCTTTACTAAAGCATATATCTATACTTCTGATTTTTTTTTTTTTTTTGGGCTGCCAAATGGGGGAAAAAATAGATTTATTGAGGCATAATTTGCACAAAATGAAATTCACCCATCTTTATATAATTTGAGTTTTTATAAATGTAAAAAGTCATTTAGCTACTCCGATTTGTCACCTCAGAAAGGACACCCCTTGCACCCTTCATGGTCACCCCCCTTCTCCTATCCCTATCTCCAGCAGTTACTGATCACTTTCTGTAACTATAGTTTTGCCTTTTTGCCTAGAATGTCATATAAATAGAATCGTACAGTATGTACATTTTGTATCTACCCTCTTTCACTTAGCATAATGCTTTTGAGATTCATCCCTTTCATTAAAAGAAGTAGTAGGTTCTATTTAATTGCTAAGTAGTATTCCATTGGATATTCCACAACTCCTCTATTCATCAATTGATGGATATTTGGGTTTCTAATTTTTGGCTGTTATGGTAAAGTTCTTATGAATATGTGCATAGAGGTCTTTGTATGGGCATGTGTTTTCATTTCTCTAGGTTAAATACCTAGGGAGTGGAAGTTGCAGGATTGTATAGTAAATGTATGCTTAGAACTTTATAAAAAACTGGGGCGCCTGAGTGGCTCAATGGGTTAAAGCCTCTGCCTTCGGCTCAGGTCATGATCCCAGGGTACTGGGATCGAGCCCCACATAGGACTCTCTGCTCAGCAGGGAGCCTGCTTCCTCCTCTCTCTCTCTCTCTCTCTCTCTCTCTCTCTGCCTGCCTCTCTGCCTACTTGTGATCTCTCTCTGTTAAAAAAATAAATCTTTAAAAAAAAAAAACTTTATAAAAAACTGCCAAACTTTTTTCCCAAGTGGCTATACTACATCACGTCCCACCACCAGTGTATGAGAATTCCAGGAGTTCAGCATCCTTAACACTTGTTATTGTGAGTCTTCATATGAATTTTAGCCATTCTCGGTGGGTCTGTAGTGATACCTTATTGTAGTTTTATTTTGTAATTTCCGTATGATCATCTTTTTCTGTGCTTATTTGTCATTCATTTATTTTCTTCACTGAAAATGTCCCTTTCAACTCTTTTCTCCATTAAAAAAACATTAGGTTGTCTTTTAAGTAGCAAGAATTCTTCATATATTCTGGATATGAGTCCTTGATCCCAGGTTTTGCAAATCACACATTTTGTAAAAATGTTCTCGCAGTTTGTAGTTTGCCTTTTCATTTTCTTAACAGTATCTTTCAAAGACTGAGAAACTTCTATGAAGTCTGTTACTGTTTTACTTTTCCTTTATAGTAAATGCCCTTTATAGCTATTTAAGGAATCTCCTCTAAACCTAAGGTCACTAATATTTACTTAAATTCACTTCAGGAATTTTTATAGTTCTACATTTAGGTCTGTGAAGCACTTCAAGGTGTAAAGTCTGTTTAATGGATGAGGTAAGGGTTGAGGTTCATCTTTTTGTATATGGCAATCTAAATTTTTCTCTAATGCTTTAGCTAGATACCACAAATTGACATATTATGCACTTATATTTAGTTTGAAATATTTTCCAATTTCTCTCTGGCTATGGATTATTTAGATATGTACTCAATTAACAGATATTTGGGGTTGTTTGAGATATTATTACAGATTTCTAATTTAATATTGTGATCAGAGGACAGACTATAAGCTTTCATTCTTTTGAATTTGAGATTTGTGGGAAGACATAGTGAATATTCTATGTCTAGGAAAGAAAGTGTATCCTGCAAGAAGATATCAATTATTGGTTGGTAGTATCATTAGTCTTTTTTTTTTTTTTTTTTTTTTTTTTTTTTTTTTTTTTTTTTTTTTTTTTTTTAAGATTTATTTATTAGAGAGTGTTCACCCACACGAGAGTTAGTGGTGGGGACAGAGGGAGTGGGAGAGAGAGAATCTCAAGCAGAAGGAGCCGTATGTGGGGGCTTGATCCCAGGACCCTGAGATCATGACTTAGGCTGAAATCAAGAGTTGGACGCTTAACCACCCACGTGCCCTTTATTAGAGTCTTTTATATACTTAGATATTTTTTGTCGACTTGTTCTATTACTGAAAGATGAGAGCTGAAATCTCAAACTACAGTTGGGGATTCAGTGCTGTCAGTTTGTTTTTTTTTTTTAATATTTTATTTATTTATTTGTCAGAGAGAGTGAGAGAGTGAGTGAGCACAGGCAGACAGAGTGGCAGGCAGAGGCAGAGGGAGAAGCAGGCTCCCCGCCGAGCAAGGAGCCCGATGTGGGACTCGATCCCAGGACGCTGGGATCATGACCTGAGCTGAAGGCAGCTGTTTAACCAACTGAGCCACCCAGGCGTCCCAGTGCTGCTCTTGTATTTTGAAGTTTGTTTTAAGATTTTATTTATGGGATACCTGGACAGCCCAGTTGGTTAAGCATCTGCCTTCAGCTCAGGTCATGATCCCAGTGTCCTGGGATCAAGGCCTACAGCAGGCTCCCTGCTCAGCGAGGAGCCAGCTTCTCCCTCTCCCTCTTTCACTCCCCCTGCTTCTTAAAAAGTTTAAAAATCATTTTATTTATTTATTTGAGATAGAGCAAGAGAGACTGATCACGAGCTGGTGGGGAAGGGTCAGAGGTAGAGGGGAGAAATAGACTCTCCCGTTGAGCAGGGAGCCTGATGTAGGGCTCAATCCTAGGACCCCAGGATCATGACATGAGCTGAAGGCAGGTGCTTGACTGAGTTGTCCAGGTGCCCCTTCAGGGTCTGTTTTTAGCTGGATACATATTTTAGGATTCTTAGGTCTTCTCAGTAAATTTACTCTTTAATCACAAATGACTTGTCCCATTCTATCTTGGTAATATTTGCTATCTCTAAGACCTCTTTGTCGGATATGAATTTAGTTATTGTAGCTTTTTTATGACTAGTATTTGTATGGTGTATCTTTTTCCATCCTTTTATATTCAGCCTGTGTCTTTACATTTACAGTGTATTTCTTATGGTTAGCATATAATTAGGTTTTTTTTTTTTTTTTTTAAAGATTTTATTTGATAGAGACACAGCAAGAGAGAGAACACAAGCAGGGGCAGTGGGAGAGGGAGAAGCAAGCTTCCCACTGAGTAGGGAGCCCAGTGCGGGGCTTGATCTCAGGACCCAGGGATCATGACCTGAGCCAAAGGCAGATGCTTAATGACTGAGCCACCCAGGTGCCTCCAGGTATTTTTCTTTCTTTTTTTTTAGATTTTTAAGTAATCTCTATACCCAGCTTGGAGCTCAAACTCCTAACCCCAAGATCAGGAGTCCTGCGCTCCATCAACTGAGCCAGCCAGGTGCCCCATAGACCTTGGTTGATTTTTTTTTTTTTTTTTTTTTAAGATTTTTGTTTGTTTATTTGACAGAGACAGAGAGAGGGAACACTAGCAGGGGGAGTGGGAGAGGGAGAAGCAGGATCCCCATGGAGCAGGGAGTCTATTCGGGGCTCCATCCCAGGACCCTGGGATCATGACCTGAGCAAAAAGCAGATGTGTAACAGCTGAGCCACCCAGGCACGCCCCAGGCTTTGATTTTTAAATTTGGTTTGACAATCTCTGCCTTTTAATTAGTATCTTTCAAAGATCCATTAACATTGGGACGCCTGAGTGGCTCGGTTGGTTAGGCGGCTGCCTTCGGCTCAGGTCATGATCCCAGTGTCCTGGGATCGAGTCCCACATCAGGCTCCTTGCTCAGCGGGAAGCCTGCTTCTCCCTCTGCCTCTGCCTGCCACTCTGTCTGCCTGTGCTCGCTCTCTCTCTCTCCCTCTCTGACAAATAAATAAATAAAATCTTTAAAAAAAAAAAAAAGATCCATTAACATTTAAGTATTGATATGGTTAGGTTTAAGTCTGCCATCTTACATTTGATTTCTATTGTGGGGATCCACTGGGACCTCCAGAATTGATAGAAGATTATTGAGGTATAGGAGGATCTGGGTGATTTAGTCCGTTGAGCCTTTGGCTCAGGTCATGATCCCAGGGTGTTGGGATCGAGTTCCACTTCGGGCTCCCTGCTCAGAAGGGAAGTCTGCCTCTCCCTCTGCTTCTTCCTCTGCTCATGTTCCCTCTTGCTTTCTCTCTCTCAAATAAATAAAATCTTAAAAAAAAAAAAAGATTATTGAGGTATAGTTGATAACATAGTATTACATTAGTTTCAGGTGGAATCTAAATGGATAATATTTGATACACAGCAAATGTAGAAACCCTCTTGGAGCTTCTCTTGTCTCTCTAAAAGCAGAAATTTGGGAGTGAGTTTTCTATGAAATCTCCTTTCAGGGGAATTTTTATGGCCATAAAGAAAAAAATGAGTAAGACCACTCATCCCTACATAAATAGACATTATCACAAACTTTCTTATCTTCTGTTTATTCTCTTAGAAACCCATTTGTTTTTCCTATAGGAGCCTTTCAACTCCTCCCTCTCCTAATAAATTAAGTATAAAAGGCCCCATCTTTAGTTGTTTAGAAAGTCACTACTTTTGTGTGTTCATATACATATGAATAAACCTCGCATCATTTTTGGCTTAATTTGCAGGCCTCTAATATTGAACTGAATAGAGAAGAGGAAAAGTTGTTCCTTCCCGACACTATTCATCTTTTCTATTCCTTTTTTTTAAATTACAAAAAATATTTTTTTACGTAATCTCTACATCCAGCATGGCCTTCAAATGAGTTTGAAACTCATGATCCTGAGATCAAGAGTTGCATACTCCACTGATGGAGCCAGCCAGTCACCACCACTCCCATCTCATCTATCCTTAATTTTTTCTTTTCTTACCATTTTTTGGATTAGGTATTTTGTGATATTTACTTTATCTCCTACATTAGTAAATTAACTGTACTTATTTGCCTAGCTGCTGTAGGGTGTATAGTAAACCCTTTATTTATTTATTTGACAGATCACAAGTAGGCAGAGCAGCAGGCAGAGAGATAGAGGGAAGCAGGCTCCCTGCTAAGCAGAGAGCCCATGTGGGGCTCAATTCCCAGGACCCTCTGATAATGACCTGAGCTGAAGGCAGAGGCTTAACACACTGAGCCACCCAGGCACCCCTATAGTAAACTCTTTTAACTTATCATGGTCTACCTTTAAATAATATTATACTACTTGGTGTATAACATTAGAGTTCTATGGTAGTATGTCTCCATTTTCCCTCCTCCTGGTCTTTACTACGAGATATGTTATAAAACCCATAATTCAGTGTTGTTATATTTGATTTAATTTGTTTTTTTTTTTTTTTTTTAAGATTTTTATTTGTCAGAGAGCGAACACAAGCAGAGGGAGAAGCAGGCTCCCCACTGAGCAAGGAATCTGATGCAGGCCCAGATGCCAGAACCCTGGGATCATGACGAAAGCAGATGCTTAACCCACTGAGCCACCCAGGCATCCCTATATTTTCTTTAAAAAAGCTTGCTTGCTTTATTTATTTATTTATAAAGATTTTATTTACTTTTTTGACAGAGAGAGACACAGTGAGAGAGGGAATACAAGCAGGGGGAGTGGGAGAGGGAGAAGCAGGCTTCCCTTGGAGCAGGGAGGCCAACTCAAGGCTCGATCCCAGGACCCTGGGATCATGACCTGAGCTGAAGGCAGATGCTTAACGACTGAGCCACCCAGGTGCCCCAGAAAGCTATCTTTTAAAGAGAAAAAGTTATTTTATATTCAAATTCTTGAAGTCTTGTTTTATAGAAAGCTTTGTTGGGTAGGTCAAGAGAAGAGTCTTGGTCCTCCGGCTAGTTTAGCTCTGCTGATGCATTCTCATCTGAATGTTCTTGAGTGTTCAGTAAGGTCTCTCTATTCTGGTTGGTCAGAATCAGAGGTCTGTAAAGTCTAGTGGTAGTTATGTTTATAGTACCCAAGTAGTTGCTCATTACCCAATGGTTCGCACCCCCCCCCTTTTTTTTCCTTTCTTAAAGGTTTTGTTTATTTGACAGAGCCTGTACAAGTAGGGGAACTGGTAGAGGAGAGGAAGAAGTGGGCTCTCCACTGAGCAGGGAGCCTGATGAAGGGCCGGATTCCAGGGTCCTGTGATCATGACCTGAGCCAAAGGCAGATGCTTAACTGACTGAGCCACCCAGGTGCCCCCCTCCCAATGGTTCTTCTTTACCCACTCTCCTGGACTCTCACGCTATGCATGTACAGCTTATTTAAGTAAAGACACAAGAATGCCCCATAGGTTACAGCTACCTCAGCCTTCTGAAACTTGTATTTGAGCTTCTGTTGGGTTTTGGCTCTGCTTGGATTCCCCCTTTTTGGCTAGGGTGTGGAAAGTGCTTCGGGGCAAAAAGTTTAGGTAGTCATAGGTCTCAGTTTGTCTCCCTTGGATGTTCGGGGAACATCCAAGAACTATTGTTTCATATATTACTACGTCCAACATTCTCGTTGGTTATGGTGGGAGGGCTAGTCCCAAACCAGTTACTCTATTGTGGCTAGACTAATCTTTTAGAAATGCAAGATTCTGCATGATAAAAGTTATTATAATGGGCACCTGGCTGGCTCAGTCAATAGATGAGATGACTCTTGTTCTTGGGGTTGTGAGTTCAAGTGCCAGGTTATAGATTACTTAAAAAAACAACCAACCAACCAAAAGCTGTTATAGCCTTTGACTACATTAATATATTGCATTTTGCAGGCAACCTTTTGTAGCAGCTGTCCCGGCTTAGGCAATATCCATGTTCTAATTATTTATTACAGGATTTTATGTAAATTAAGAAATGTTAACCTTTATAATAGGATTGTAAATATACCCTGGATCTACTACTTCACAAGTTGCTTCCTAATGCCTCCAGTATAGCTGGCACTGTCTCACTGGCCACTGTAGTTTAAAGATACAATGTCACTAATTAATTATGGATTCTGTTCTTGTTCTGTAATATCCTAACACTTTCAGAAAATGATTTTGTATTGGCTTTTACAAGCTGGTATTCATTAGAATATGGGAATAATTAAGAGGATTAGCCTCTTAAGAACCCACTTTAACATTAGAAGAGTAAAGGTGATTTTAAGTGACTATTTTTTCAGATGAAGGAGGCATTAAATTTTCATATGTAGGGACGCCTGGGTGGCTCAGTTGGTTAAGCAGCTGCCTTCGGCTCAGGTCATGATCCCAGCGTCCTGGGATCGAGTCCCACATCGGGCTCCTTGCTCAGCAGGGAGCCTGCTTCTCCCTCTGCCTCTGCCTGCCACTCTGTCTGCCTGTGCTCTCTCGCTCTCTTTCTCTCTCTCTCTCTCTGACAAATAAATAAATAAATAAAATCTTAAAAAAAAAAAGATAAAAAAAATTTTCATATGTATTGCTTAAAGGAAAAATTGTGTGGGTAAGGTATCTCTTTATAGTCGGGTCATTTTTTAGGACTACAGACTTCAGTTTCGTTTTCTTATTAATATTCTTTTCTACTCCTCATCACCTGTAAGATTTAAAAATTTGCACTGTACTGGGGTTTGTTTTGTTTTTAAGAGTGCGAAAGCATGCAGGCAGGAGAGGGAGAGAGAATCTTAAGCAGGTTCTGTGCTTAGCTCAAAGTGGAGGCAGTGCTCTATCTCACAACTCTGAGATTATGACCTGAGCTGAAATTAAGTGTCTGTTGCTCAACCAACTAAGCCACCCAGGCACCCCTGTACTGGGATTTGTATTAAAAGTTGCAACATATATCTAGTAGACTTTATAATCATAATGTATAATTTCCATCTAATTTTCACTGAAATTGGGGTGCATGGCTGGCTCAGTTGGAAGAGTATGCAACTCTTGATTTCAGAGTCATGAGCTCAATCCCCATGTTTGGTGTAGAGATTACTTAAAATAATTTTCCCGAAATTAGACCATCTTTGTTCACGAGAACCTTTATTTCACTGGAACAAATCCTAGTGCCAAATTTGGCACCATTTAAAGAATAGTGCTAGCATTTAAATATTGACAAAAGATAATCAGTAATTTCCCCTCCTTTTTAATTTATTAATATTTTAAAATTATTTTTTCCAAAGATTTTATTCATTTATTAGACATAAAGAGCACGAGTCAGGAGGAGATGGAGAAGGAGGCTTCCTTGCTAATCAGGGAGCAGAATGTGGGACTTGATCCCAGGACCCTGGGATCTTGACCTGAGCCAAAGGCAGTCAGTTAACTGAGCCACCCAGGCACCCTCCCCTCATTTAAAAAAAGAAAAGGATTATTTATTTTAGAGAAAGAGAGCACAAGCCTGAGCTTGTGTGCAGTGGGGGAGGGGCACAGGGAGAGAGACTCATGGGAACTTTGCATTGAGCAGAACCTGATGTGGGGCTCAATCTCACAGCCATGACATCACAACCTAAGCCAGAACCAAGAGTTGGAAGCTCAACCAACTACACCATCCAAGTGCCCTCCCTCATTTTATTGTTGTTATTACTATTAGGTAAATAGAAGATTATAAAAATATTGTGCATTAATTTAATACCTGTTGTTTACTTTCCTTTTATAGCTTTTATGGCTTGGTAAAAAGTTAATTTATGGGTAAATTGACATACTGTGTCCATGGATAAGTAAGATCTTGTAGCTTGAAGATCTTATGAGTACCAGTATTTACTAATGATTAAATGGGATTTGAATAACTGGTAAGGGATCACTTGACACAGGGAAGTTGAGTATTAATCCTGAAATTATAAAATACTTTTTCCAGTCTAAAATCATCAAATGCCTTAGGTTGCTAATGCAGAGAGTTTAAGTGCTTAATTTAGAAAAGATTAGTGTATTGCTGGTATTGCTGGTATTATCTGGCATGAGATGAACTGGGAAGGGAAGTGTTGGGAGCATGATCTGTTCTTGGTGCTGTTTAGAACTTTTAGAGTGTATATATAATTCTTTCTTGTACTAGTCTACTATATGTGCCACAATAAGGTTTTACTTCATAGATACCTTGGAAAATAAGTCCATGATGTTAAGCATCTCTAAATTGGTTTTATAATTTAACTTCCATGTATTATTAATTTTGAACTTAAAAATTTTCATTTTGATAACAGGTAAGATCTCTCTGAGGCATTTCCCCTGCCTTGAAACCTCTTCCTCTTTAAGTTTTACTTATTTCCTTTGTAGGATTTGGCTTAGGTTTATAAATACAATATTTACCAAATGCCACCTATTTACTAGACACTCATGCCCTAAGCCTTGTGGAGGCTGCAATGAGCAAGATTACATGGTCTCTGACTTCATTCAATTTGTAGCCTATAAAAGAAAAGGAGTAGGGAATTATTCATGTATAAGTTGCTTTCTTGAGTCAGGTGGGTAGAATATGCTGAATGGTAATGATAGGCTTCTGCTTTTTTTTTTGGTACATTGGGGTTTTACCAGAATCTGTCAAGAAATTGTCAGTCAGCTGTTAATTTATTTTTTATTTTATTTATTTATTTTTAAAGATTTTATTTATTTATTTGACAGAGATTACAAGTAGGCAAGAGAGGCAGGCAGGGAGAGAGAGGAGGAAGCAGGCTCTCCGCGGAGCGGAGAGCCCGATGTGGGGCTCGATCCCAGGACCCTGGGATCATGTCCTGAGCCGAAAGCAGAGCCTTTAACCCACTGAGCCACCCAGGCGCGCCAGTCAGCTGTTAATTTAAAGGGATCATATCATGTAACATGTTAAGGGTAAAGGGAATTTAACAACAAAAAAATCCTACTGGTTGTGGATTCTAAAAGGTAGAGGTATACAATATTATTTGCCTTTAAGGATGCACAGAAAAGATTGTCTTTATGTTCAGTTGAATGTCTTTTCTCCCCACAAGAGACATTTTAGTATCAGGCTAAAATCTAAAATTATAACTTTGAATGTCATGTTATAGGACTACATAGTTTTGCTAGTAGTCACTGGGTCATTAAGTTTCCTACTTTTTTCCTCCCCGGGGCGGGGCGGGGGGGGAGTTCTCTATAGTCCCCACCTACTCCTAATTCTTTAGCATGTCACATTTTTATTCTTTAAACCAAAAGTGTACATACTTAAACGTAAATGGCATTCTGGGGTGCCTGGCTGGCTCAGTTGGTAGAATATGAGACTCTTGATAGGGTCATGAGCTCAAACCCCATTTTGGGTGTGGAGTCTACCTTGGAAAAAAAAAAAAAAGCAAATGGCATTTAAAAAAACCTGTTAATTCCTTTTTAAAAAACATAATATATTATTTGTATTAATGTATTTACATTAATACATTAGTGTATTAATGTATTATTTCAGTGGTACAGGTCTGTGATTCATCAGTCTCACACAACACCCAGCACTCACCACAACGCATACCTTCCCCAGTGTCCATCATCCAACCACCCCCATACCCTCTACCCCTCTCCCCTCTAGTAACCCTCAGTTTGTTTCCTAAGATTGAGAGTCTCTTATGGTTTGTCTCCCTCTCTGGTTTCATCTTGTTTCATTTTTTCCTCTCTTCCCTTGATCCCTTTTATATCTTAAATTCCACATATTAGTGAGATCATATGATAATTGTCTTTCTCTGTTTGACTTATATTGCTTAACATAATACCCTCTAGTTCCATCCACATCATTGCAAATGGCAAGATTTCGTTTTTGATGTCTATATAAGACAGAATATTATGCAGCCACCACATCTTCTTTATTCATCTGTTCATGGAGGTCTTTTGGGCTCTTTCCAGAGTTTGGCTATTGTGGACATTTCTGCTATAAATATTGGGGTGCAGGTGCCCCTATGGATCGCTACATTTGTATCTTTGGGGTAAATACCCAGTAGTGTGATTGCTGGATTGTTTAAAAAAGAAAAGCGGCGGGGGGGTGGGGGGCGCCTGGGTGGCTCAGTGGGTTAAAGCCTCTGCCTTTGGCTCAGGTCATGATCCCAGGTTACTGGGATCGAGCCCCACATTGGGCTCTCTGCTCAGCAGGGAGCCTGCTCCCCCCCCCAACCCCCCCGCCTGCCTCTCTGCCTACTTGTGATCTCTGTCAAATAAAATCTTAAAAAAAAAAAAAAGGCATTCTGTCTTGGCATGGATTTCTCATTGATATATTTGGCAAAATGGTTTAAACTGTCCAGTTGTAAATACGTTGAAAGCAAAAGCTAGTTATGAAAATGAAAGGAGAAGGGGAAGTTTTCTTAAAGAAGTTAGTAAAGTTAGTGTTGTAATATAGTAATATATGCCCTGTAAGACATTTGTCTCTTGAAATTTAATAAGTATTTCTGGTCTATTAATTTATATTCACCTTTGGGCATGTTTATAGTCCTGGTTTTAATCTGTAGGAAGTATTTTTCTACACTGAATTCAATCCAGTATAGCTATGTTTGAATGTATTTCACTTTATTAGGATTTCAGGTGATGACTGCATGTGTATTTTATTTTTCCTGTGCTTTTATTATTAAGATTAAGGTAATTTGTTAGAAAACTTTAATCAGATGACTCAGGAACTCAGTCTTTATTAGCTAAAAAAAATTATTAGATAACTCCATATTGTGCTAACAGTGACTCATTTCTGCTAACTTAACCATCTGTAATTGGCTGGAGAAAATAACATTTTGCTGGAGCCTACTTTGTAAAACTAAGCCCATCAAAGAATTCATACAAGATTAAGACTTTAGGAATCGAAGACACTTAAATTGAAGTCTGGATATGGGACTCAGTAAGAGATACCTTGTTAAATTTGTGTATTGTTTTGGTACCTACTGGTACTTAGAATATTTGAATGTTATATTCACTTGGATGCCTATATCTTTTTTTTTTTTTTTTAAAGATTTTATTTATTTATTTGACAGAGATCACAAGTAGGCAAGAGAGACAGGCAGGGAGAGAGAGGAGGAAGCAGGCTCTCCATGGAGCAGAGAGCCCGATGTGGGGCTCGATCCCAGGACCCCGGGATCATGACCTGAGCCGAAAGCAGAGGCTTTAACCCACTGAGCCACCCAGGCGCCCCGGATGCCTATATCTTTAAAAAGAAATGGTTGATATTTAAACTTTTTGAATGGTAGGGAAAGAATCTTACAGGTGAAAGAAATCATGTCAAGAGCAGTATTGTACATCTGTTATGGATAAAGCATCTTTTTCTTTTCAGCCTTATATGTAAATCTCTAGTGGGGTGCCTTGCTGATTCAGTCTGTTAAACACTCGACTCTATATCTCAGGGTTGTGAGTTCAAGCCCCACTTTGGGTGTGCAGCCTACTTAAAAAAAAATCTCTAGAAATTTGTTGTGTAGACGTTGATATAAAGCATAGAAATAAAGTGCATTTGAGGGCGCCTGGGTGGCTCAGTGGGTTAAAGCCTCTGCCTTCGGCTCAGGTCATGATTCCAGGGTCCTGGGATCCAGCCCTGCATCAGGGTCTCTGCTCAGCAGGGAGCCTGCTTCCCCCCCCCCCCACCTCTCTGCCTACTTGTGATCCCTGTCAAATAAATAAATAAAATCTTTAAACAAACAAATAAATAAATAAATACTACAACTTAAAAAATAAATTGCATTTGGTTTAAAAATTGATGGTGACCAAATGTAAAAGCTAAAACTTACAAGTTTTACTTCTAATTTTTTTTGCGTTTTGTTGTTATTCTTTGAAGATAGATGGGTTACTAACTTCTCCAGGTTTTACTAAATATTGTTTATTTATTTATTTTTAAAGATTTTATTTATTTATTTGAGAGAGAGACATGAGCGAGAGCATGAGAGGCGAGAAGGTCAGAGGGAGAAGCAGACTCCCCAGGGAGCTGGGAGCCCGAGGCGGGACTCGATCCCGGGACTCCGGGACCGTGACCTGAGCCGAAGGCAGCTGCTCAACCAACTGAGCCACCCAGGCGCCCCTAAATATTGTTTATTTTTAAAATTTAAAATGTGCACAGAAATAGACCTGTGAATACAGAGAACAGACTGATGGTTGCCAGAGGGGAGGAGGATGGGGGGGATGTACAAAAATATACATACCCACAAGGTATGGGGAATGGAATATGAGGAGGATGGGGTAAAGGGGTATGGGAGGTATACAGGCTTCCAGTTATGGAATGAATAAGTCACAGGGCGGGTGGGGGGGTGGGGGTGAAAGTTACATCATGGGTCATAGGTATTTTAATAGTGCTGTATGTTGACAGATGGTGAGCCTGGCATAAGGTATAGAGTTGTTGAACACTGTGTTGTACACCTGGAACATTTGTATGTCAACTCTACCTCAATGAAAAAAACAAAGTCAAATTTACAAGTCAGAGGTTTTTATTTATTTATTTATTTATTTATTTATTTATTACAAGTCAGAGTTTTAACAAAAACTCCAGGGTGGTGGTTTTTGTTTTGTCCTCTTGTACATCCTGTTAATGGATACCCTGTTAATATTTTGGGGAATTTCTTTTGGAGGAGCTTAGGATTTTTATATATATATATAAATTTATATATATATATATATACATGTATATTTTATATATACATACATATATATTTTGTTTATTTAAAAAATTTTAAAGATTTTAAAAATTTATTTATTTGTCAGAGAGAGCTAGAGAGCGAGCACAGGCAGGCAGAGTGGCAGGCAGAGGCAGAGGGAGAAGCAGGCTCCCAGTTGAGCAAGGAGCCCGATGTGCCCAGGACGCTGGGATCATGACCTGAGCTGAAAGCAGCCGCTTAACCAACTGAGCCACCCAGGCGTCCATATATATATAGATATATATATCTATATATATATATTTTAAAGATTTTATTTATCCATTTGACAGAGATCACAGGTAGGCAGAGAAGCAGGCAGAGAGAGGGGGAAGCAGGCTCCCCGCCGAGCAGAGAGCCCGATGTGGGACTTGATCCCAGGACCCTGGGACCATGACCCGAGCCGAAGGCAGAGGCTTTAACCCACTGAGCCACCCAGGTGCCCCGGATTTTTATATTTTTTAATGCATCTTTCACTTTGTGAAATTCTTATTTCACTTTACTACTTTTACTTTATGCAAATATATATATATATATATAGAGAGAGAGAGAGAGAGAGAGGGAGGGAGAGTGAGTGTTGTGGTAAAATATACATAACATGAAATTTACCATTTTAACCATTAAAAATATTTAGAGTGAGTATGTGTGTGTACAAGTGAGGGGTGGAAGGAGAGAATCTCGAGCAGACTCTGTGCTAAGTATGGAGCCTGATGTGGGGTTCCATGCCACAACCCTGAGATCATGACCTGAGCTGAAATGAAGATTCCAATGCTTAACCAGCTGAGCCCCGCCCCCCCGCCAATCTTAACCATTTTTAAGTGTACAGTTTTGTGGCATTAAGTACATTCACATTGTTGTGCATCCATCCCTACCATCCATTTTTAGAACCTTTTCATCTTCTCTAACTGAAACTCTGTATCCAATAAACACTAACTCCCCATTCATCCCTCTCCCAAGCCCCTAGCAAAGAACATTTTGCTTTCTATTTTTCTGAATTTGACTACTCTGAGTACCTCATGTAAGTCTAATCATACAATATTTGTTCGGTTGTGACTGACTTATTTCATTCAGCATAATGTTGGTTCATCCATGTTGTGGCATGTGTGTGAATTTCCTTCCTTTTTAAGGCTGAATAATATTCCACTGTACATACATGCCATGTTTTGTTTATCCCTTCATCCATTGATGGACACTTGGGTTGCTTCCACCTTTTGGCTACTGTAAACAGTGCTGTGAACATGGATATATGAATACCCGTTCAGGTCCCTACTTTTCAGTTCTTGTGGGTATGTATATCCAGAAGTGGAATTGCTGGATGATGTGGTAATTTTATGTTTTAATTTTTTTGAGGAGTTGCCATCCTGTTTTCCACAGTGGCTGCACCATTTTACATTCCCACCAGCAGTGCACAAGAATTCCAATTTTTCCACATGGTAGCCAACACTTTATTCTTTTTTTACATTTTTATTTATTTATTTTTTTATTTTAAGTAATCTCTACACCCAACACAGGGCTTGAACCCACAACCCCGAGATTAGGAAGCATGCTCCACTGACTGAGTGAGCCAGGTGCCCCTAAACTTTATTATTTTCTGTTTGTTTAAAATAGCCATCCTTTTTAAAGATTTATTTGTCCATTTGAGAGAGAGAGAGAGATGGAGAGGGAAAAGCAGGAGAGGGGCAGAGAGATAAAATCAGATTCCCTACTGAGCAGGGAGCCCAACTCTGGGCTCCTTCCCAGGATCTTGAGATCATGAGCTGAGCTGAGGGCATATGTTTAACTTACTCAGCCACCCAGGCACCCCTGAAGTTTTTGTTTTCAATTTTTTTTTTCATTGTCTCTTACAGGTTTTGAGGTGTATTAATAATGTTATTCTTCCGAGGCACCGGGGTGGCTCAGTGGGTTAAAGCCTCTGCGTTCGACTCAGGTCATGATCCCAGGGTCCTGGGATCGAGTCCCACTCGGGCTCTCTGCTCGGTGGGGAGCATGCTTCCCCCTCTCTCTCTGCCTGCTGCTCTGCCTACTTGTGATCTCTCTCTCTGTGTCAAATAAATAATTAAAATCTTTAGAAAAAAAATAATGTTATTCTTCCTTAGTGGCAGTAGTTTATTAGAGGAGAAAATTTGAGTATTGATGGGCCTTCCAAAGTAGCATGCAATATGGTGCATGATAAAGGCACAGCAACTTGTGTGAAATAATAGTAGTATTTCTCAGTTTGAACTATTTAAGGGAGGAAAACCTAATACATTCATTTCTTGTTTTCATTAGTGCTTTCCAAAATAAAGTTTCAGTATATGAGTTATAGGTGAATAGTTTCTCCTTGTGAAATATTAAAACATTAAAGATAAGGCTAAAATTCCTTTAAATGTGATTTTCAGTCCTGGTCTTTTTATTCTCTCTAGAGATAATCACTATAATTTTTTAGCACATTCTCTCCCCCACAGGCTTTTTCCTCATGCCTGTGTGTGTGTGTATCCATCCCTAAATAATATATGGCATTCTTTACCTTTTTTCTTTTTACTATGCTGTGCATCTCTACATCATTTTTCTCTGCAGTGTGTCTCATAGACATTTGCTTAAATATTATATAACATTCCATAATACGAACATAATTTTTTGTTCATGTAGTTACTCCTCTATTGGTAGATATTTAGGTTATCTTTAGTCTTTTGTTCTTCTAGCTGTTGCAGTGAAGGTTTTATTAATTAACTTATTAACTAACATCTCTCTCAAAGCATCTTTCTCATTGGGTGACTACTCTGAAGTATTGAGAAATAGATTTGCTGGGTTAGAGCTCCAGGCTGGCTCAGTTGGTAGAGCATGTGACTCTTAAACTCAGGGTTGTGAATTTGAGCCCCACTTTGGGGGTAGAGATTACTTAAAAGGCAAAACAGATTTGCTGGGTCATATGGTATACATAGCTACAGTTCTCCTCCCCAGACCCCATGTAAGCTATGAGCCAGCATGGAGCTTGTGACTCTTGATCTTGGGATGGAGAGTTCATGCTCTACGGACTCAGCCAGTTAGGTGTCCTGTGTACCTATAGTTTTAATATGCTGTCAAAATGCTCTTCAGAGTAGCTACAATAGTGATGACTGGCTGGCTTAGTGGGTGGAACATTTGATTCTTTATCTTAGGGTTGTAAGTTTGAGTCCCAGTGTTGAGTGTAGAGATTATTTAAAAATAAATCTGTCCTGGGGCGCCTGGGTGGCTTAGTGGATTAAAGCCTCTGCCTTCAGCTCAGGTCATGATCCAGGGTCCTGGGATCCAGCCCCACATCGGGCTCTCTGCTCAGCAGGGAGCCTGCTTCCCCCTCTCTCTCTGCCTGCTTCTCTGCCTACTTGTGATCTCTGTCAAATAAATAAATAAATAAAATCTTTAAAAAAAATCTGTATTAAAACAACAACAACAAAAAAGTAGCTGTAACCATTTTACTTCTACCCAAGTGTATGCAAGTAGTCATTTTCCATGTTTATTCCAGTATTTGAAAGTAAATGGTATCTTAATTTTGGCCAATCTAGTGGCTGGAATATAGGAAAATAGTTATCTTCATTGTTTTTATTTTGTATTTTTCTGATTGCTTATGAGGTTTAGGTTATTGTAAGATAGTTTTAGGAAAGTGTGCATTATTTTCTGTTGTCCATTTACTCAGACTTGGTTCCTTCCTCCCCCCCAGATTTGTTACTTTTAAAGGTATCTCTAATGCTTAAAGGGTCTGTGTTTTGACTGAAATGCTTATAGCATTGAGCAAGTGTTTGAGGAGGGGGAGTGGCAGGTATGCGGACTGTAGAGCTGGTGAGGGTCATGTGACTTTGGAAGTCCCCTTGATTGGCTTCCATACAGATATCTTTCAGTTAAATCAAGTTTCAGTGAATTTTTTTTCCTTAGCATTTGATTTCCCCATCATTTTTCAAATTCTAAATTGGGTGTATTTACTTCTTAAGTTTGCTTTATTAAGATATAATTTATATGCAACAGAATTCACCTGGTGTACTTTGACAGGCATTTGAGCTTGTAAAATCACCACCCTATTCTTGATAGAGAATATTTCCATTACTGCAGAAAAGGTTCCTAGTGCCCTTTAGCAGTCCTCCCATTAGTCTCAGCAAACTACTAATCTGATCTGTCACTGTAGATTAGCACTGCTTATTATAGAAATTTGATATAAATGGTCATTCCCAGACCTCTTATGTAGACTTCTGAGGTTAGCATTGTATTTGGTTTATTAAGAAAGTGAACTTAAAAAAATGATTAATTTCTAGGTGTTTTTGGCTAAAAAAGTTCTTGAATTTCTTTAGGGTTGAGAGTGTTTTCTGAATGGTGACTTGGCAACTTCACTGTTGAATTAGAAAAAAATTTTGTTTCAGTTCTGCTGTGGAAATACTGACACAATAAGGATAACAGTATTTGAATCTGTAATGAAATATAGCCCAGTGGAAGGAAAACAGCAGTAACTGATCTACTCCCTATTTCCATACTTGCTTCTTAAATGTTAGTTTCATGGTCCTGTTTATCATTACATACATTAATTTTGGTTTATATTGTCCTGAATTTGCAGACATTGTTTTGAATGAAGGACAACATCCACGGTGTTAGTGTTTAGTTTCTTGCCAAAGCTATATATATATATTTTTTTAAGATTTTTTATTTATTTATTTGACAGAGATTACAAGTAGGCAGAGAGGCAGGCAGAGAGAGAGGAGGAAGCAGGCTCCCTGCTGAGCAGAGAGCCCGATGCGGGGCTCGATCCCAGGACCCTGGGATCATGACCTGAGCCGAAGGCAGAGGCTTTAACCCACTGAGTCACCCAGGCGCCCTGCCAAAGCTATATTTTTAAAAAAGTTTTCTATTTCCATAGTTTCCACAAAGGGAGAAAAAAAAAAAATCCATGCTTTTTAGCTTTTTTTTTTTTTTTTTTTTGAGAGAGAGGGAGGGACCGAGGGACCCAGACCATCTTTAGCAGGCTCCACGCCCAGTGTGAGCCAGAAGTAGGGTTGGATCTCACCATCCTAAGATCATGACCTGAGCCAAAATCAAGTGTTGGATATTTAACCAGCAGAGCCACACAGGTGCCCCAATATTTATCTTTTCAAGGTGGCTGAGACTAAAACATAAAACAGTAGAGGGGAATCTGTCTAACCTGATTTCTTGTGTAAGATCATAATGTTACAGATCATAATATTACAGATTTCATGGTATTTGTTGGGAACTCCTGACAGCCAGTTCTTCTTTCTTCCTTGCATAATCTCTTTGAACACCTTCAATTTAAAATTTTGCAATGTTTATTCTTTAAACAAACAAAACAAAAAACCCGCCTCAGAGGTATACTGCTGTTAACCAAGATTACAGAGACTGGTTATAAATCTGAGTGTCAGTGTAATCTGTGTCGTTCTGTCGCATTGTAGGTTTTGGATTTGAACTGAGAATGTCTGTTTTCTGAAAGCACTAGTTTGTTTTAATTTATTGTAAAATTGAGAAATGTACATGTAATAAAGTATAGTAACCTTAAGCTTGATAACTTTTTACATATGTATAGTCCATGTAATTGCACCCAGATTAAGATAGAACATTTAGGGGCACCTGAGTGGCTCAGTTGGTTAAGCGACTGCCTTTGGCTCAGGTCATGATCCCAGGGTCCTGGGATCAAGCCCTGCATTGCACTCCCCACTCAGTGGGGAGCCTGCTTCTCCCTCTCCCACTCTCCTGCTTGTGTTCCCTCTCTCGCTCCGTCTTCTCTCTGTCCAAACAAAACAAAACAAAACAAAAAACCATTTACAGCTCTCCTCCACTAAGACTCTTTCCCAGTCAGTACATACCCCAAAGAGATAATCACAATTTGACTTTTATCACTATAGTGTCTTTGTTTTTGTTTTTAGTTTCATAGTAAAAGTTCTTTTTAAAAACGTTTCTTTTTCTGGTTGTAAAGCGCACCAGGGTAGCATCCCTAACCTATTAGTAAAGTTATAATCAGAGATTGCTTGAAAGGCATGGAAATGAACAAGGCTTAATTGTATGATAGATGATTAATTGCAAAATTCTAGTGTAGTCTTATGCAGCCTTCCTCATGGACAGAATATACTTTACCTGGGACTAGAGTACAACCTTCTTTTTCATTTGAATTTTTTTAATCATAAGGAGAATCCAGATTAATCAAGCAATATAATGAATGTTCATGTACTTGCAGACTAGTTGAATAATATTAATCTGTCATATTTGTGGCAGATTTTAAAAGATAATTTTTTGCTTTGATACAATTTCAGATTTAGTAGAAGTTACAGAAATAACATAAGGAATTTACCAGTCATTGCCCTTCACCAGTTGTTTACATTTTGTTTCATATGCTTTATAATTCCATTTTTTTTCTGAACCCTTTGAGAGTAAGTTGGAGGAACTGTGCCCCTCCAGAATTCCTTTGAATACTCTGGAGTTTATTTCTTATTTCCTAAGAAAAAGGTAGGGACATTCTCTTACATAACCATGGAGAAATCCTTTATGGATTTTTAGAGTTTAATTTTAATGATAATCTTATATCTAAGCTCTTGGATACACCTCACAGTTGGCAAGATATTTCATGTACCGCCTCCGGTTCCTCTATCTACAGAAGTTTTAGTATGTTTTTAAGCTTAATTAAATGCAAATGTAGTTTTTGCTTTTGGTCAAGACGTTTTGAAATTTGAAAACTAAAATGCATCTTGCTAACTTTGGCTTGTATTTCATTAGGTTGTTGTCACCAGATTTATTATATTATAGTATCTTAACATAATTTTTGAACTAAGAAGTACTAATTATAATTAGACTTTAGTCTGTCAGTGTTCTTTGTAAACTAACACTATGAAGTGTCAAGATGATACATAAATTCAACAGAGCATTTTTAGTTGTGACTTATCACTGCCTCCTACAGAGGTGACATGCTTGTCCAAGCCACATGTATTCTTCTTCCTGTTTTCCCGATAATAGTACACGTTTTTAGGTCAGTCAGTGTATGGATAAAGGCATTTTTTTTAAAATTTATTTATTTGTCAGAGAGAGGGAGAGAGAGAGAGCACGAGCACATGCAGACAGAGTAGCAGGCAGAGACAGAGGGAGAAGCAGGCTCCCCGCTGAGCAAGGAACCTGATGTGGGACTTGATCCTAGGACGCTGGGATCATGACCTGAGCCGAAGGCAGCCGCTTAACCAACTGAGCCACCCAGGTGTCCCTGGATAAAGGCATTTGTATTCTGTTTACTCTCTATGGAAGTGAGTAAATTTGCTTGTGAAAATTAAACTCAGTACACTAAAGGTCTTAGTACACATCTCACCAAATGAACCACTATCCATGCTGGAGTATCTAAAGAAGGTGATGGTTTTCCTTGTGCCCTGTTTAGGTATTCTGAAGCCCAGTTTTTCTCTTGTACATGTAACTTCAGAAGTTCTTTCTGGTTATTATTTGCATTTTAATGTAAAATTTATAATGTCTCTTTTCCTTAGTATCTGAGTTTTAGTACTTTATTTGTAGAATTTGAAAAGATCTTACCATTGTTTTAGGGGAAAACTGCATTCAAGTGATCATGTCACATCATGGTAAGGGGTCCATTCTAGTGAGGTGTTTTAGAATGTAGAAATGTACCGGCTCTTTGACCTTGGGCAAATTACTTAGTCCTTGGGCAGATTACTTAATCCTTGGGAGACTTGCTGTCCTCACTGAAGTGGGGATAAATAGTACCTACCTCAACAATAACCCTATGAAGATTGAATAAGATAATGTATGAAAAGTACATAGCTCAGTGTAGGCACAGGTCAGTAAATACTAGCTTTTAAGTAGAAGATAATGGTACTTATTCAGACTTTGGTTTTGTTTAACAAAAAAATACTTAAATATTCCTTTAGACTAGTTTTACTAAGCCTATAAAGGTCTATAATATACAAACAGAGCTCCATATGCAGTGTTAAACTGTAGCTTTTTTGTGAACAGAGTAATGGATAGATCTATAATGGAAGACCTTTTAGTAGCTTTTTTGGTATATTGGTTTGTTTTCCAGTAATCTCATGAAATTGAGCAAGACAGATAATTATATTTCTTTTGAGAGCTCAAGAAACAGATACCTAGAGTATGTGTGATGTAACTAAGTTATGGATACATAACAGGGTATTAGTGGGAATAGCTAACATGTATGTGATTACTAAATGCTAGGTACACTTCTGGTTGCTTCTGTGTCTTAGATCACTTATAACAACACTGTGGGATATTTTTGCTGTCAAACATGTTAATGAAAAGAGACCTGCTCAAGATGATAAAACTAATAAATGCCTGAATTAGGTTTTGAGGCAAGGTCAGCTGGACTCTAAAGCTGTGCATGAATGCCTAAAAGAGAACACTTTTCAGGGTGTTCGTGTATGTTTTTAATTCTTAAATACCAGTATTCCCTTGAAGCCTTTGTTTAAAAGAGCAGACTCTGAAGTGACCATGCATAGTAAAAAGGGAAATCCTATTCCTCCACTCTGCCACAAGCTGTGGGGAGTAGAATAAAGGAATAAAAGCAGGAGATGTGGTCTTAAATACTGACTTTTACAAAAGAATTTGCCTTTCTTATTAGATTTACTATCTGGTTGAATAATCTTTTATCTTCCCTTACCCTTATTTTGGGGAAAAGTTTAGAGGCTGGAGACAAAATCAGCTATCTGTTCTGCAATCCCTTAGATGGGTTTGCATTCTTCCTATTCTTTAGTCTATAATTGTAATTTGGAAGGATTAGATTTAAGAAGAATAAAAGATTCCTTAACTTCTATAGTTCTATCAAAGTAACCTAACCCCATAATTTTATATATACATATACTTCTGTGTGTGTGTGTGTGTTTTATATATAAAAAATACATATATTTAACTCTGTATTCGGTTATGCTTGAGAACTTTTACAGTCTCATTAGTATACTGAATACATAGACCAATTGTCTTATCCGGTCAGTTTTTTGCTTCCTTGCCCTTATATTTGTTTTATTCTGCTGGTGCCCATAACAACACAAACTTACAGCCCAGTAATGCAGGACAAATAGACTTCTTTCCTTCCCTGGAGGCTTTTCCTGGACTAGATGCCAGTTGGGAGGGTGGTGAGCCTGTGAGTTTAATGGAAAACCTGATTTCCTGATTTCCTCACTTTCTCTTCTTTAGATGGTCTTAGTGCTGAAATAGGCTTTAAGAAGTGAGTAGAAAGCAGTGCCCAGCTTGAAGTTATTTTAAAAAAAAATATTCAGCTGTAGAGTGAATGGATTTTCCCCTTTATTTATTTATTAAAAAAAGATTTTATTTATTTGACAGAGGGAGAGAGAGATCGCAAGTAGGCAGAGGTAGGCAGAGAGAGAGGGGGGAAGCAGGCTCCCTGCCAAGTAGAGAGCCCAAAGTGGGGCTTGATCCCAGGACCCTGAGATCATAACTGGAGCCAAAGGCAGAGGCTCAACCCACTGAGCCACCCAGGTGCCCCCGATTTTTTTCCTTTGTTAACATCTCAGAAGGTGTTGATGGGTTTAATATTTTAATATTTAATTTAATGTATTATTTAATAATAATCTGTAGTAGAACATTATTAACACCCAGTTTTCAGTTCAATAGCCATTTGCCTTGGCAAATTCTCTGTATTTTCCCGTATTCCCCCAAACATGCTTTTCTTTCTTTTTTTCTTAAAGATTGTATTTATTTATTTGTCAGAGAGCACGCGTGTGTGCGCACAAGCAGGGGGAATAGCAGGCAGAGCAGGCAGAGGGAGAAGCAGGCTCCCCGGTGAGCAAAGAGCCTGATTTGGGACTCCATCCCAGGACGCTGGTATCATGACCTGAGCCGAAGGCTTAACCGCTTAACCACTTAACCAACTAAGTCACCCAGGTGTCCCAAAACTTGCTTTTCTTTACAGTTTTCCAAGTTAATTTCTTTTATTAAATTTTTAAAAATTCATATCCTGGATGAGCTTCCCCCCACCCAATTTTTTTTTCTTAAATTAAGATGTTTATTTTATTTTAGTAATATCTACACCCAGCGTGGGGCTTGAACTTAAAACCCCAAGATCAGGAGGCACACGCTCCACTGGCAGAGCCAGCCAAGGCACCCCCAAGTTAATTTCTTTGAATAGAATATAAAATTGTAAGATTGAAAAGATATGCCCCCCCATCCTTTCCATTTGAGTTTTAAGATGCTTATGTTTTTGATATTACTACCTTGGTTAAAAGACTTTCTGGGGAATTTGACGTGATGTTTGGATTTTAAAGGCTTGTATTTTACCCTTTTCCAGAACCTTCTATCAAGTACTCACTTCTGCAGCTGACAAAAGTAAGATACTTACTGATAATGGATCTTTGTTATCTTTCTTGTCATTAATTACTAGTGTTTTAGCTTTACTGTATTTTGTCTTCATTTGAATCTAGCAGTTTTAATATCCTTATTAGCAGGGTGAATCTCTTTTCTCAGGAGAATGCTGACATATACATGGCTATAAAACTTAGTTGTTTGAGTGCCTACTGAGGATCAAGACATCTTTTCTGGAGATGCCTTTCTTTACCGTACACTGTTTACCTTTGATCTATCACAGCAGTCTTGGGGCTCAGAAGCAACTTGTGTGCTTTTTTCTCTCATAAAACTTTGAAGGTTTGTTTTTATAAAATACTAGTTTTTAGAATGTTAAATTTTGGTGAATAATAGCACTCCATATAATTTTGGGGTCTCAAGTAAACATCAAATTGCATTTCATAAATGTGTTTAAAGGATCTAAATTTGGGGGCGCCTGGGTGGCTCAGTGGATTAAAGCCTCTGCCTTCAGCTCAGGTCATGATCCCGGGGTCCTGGGATCGAGCCCCGAATCAGGCTCTCTGCTCAGCAGGGAGCCTGCTTCCTCCTCTCTCTCTGCCTGCCTCTCTGCCTACTTGTGATCTCTGTCTGTCAAATAAATAAATAAATAAAAATCTTTAAAAAAAAAAAAAAAAGGATCTAAATCTGTAAATGATGAATAAACTTCCCAAAGCTTGTTCTTCTAGTTGATGATGCTTCAGTAGGTACAGACCTTTCTGAAATCTGAGTCTAATTTGGAACCATATGTGCACTTCTGTCATACTTAAAGGAAAAAAGATTTGTATTGATTTGTGAGCCCAGAGTTAAATTTTTCTTGGTCATTGGAGCGATGGGTGTTTAAAAAAATTTTTTCCCCATAATTCCTTGCTTAGGACTGGCCATATAATTTGCAGGGCTCCTTTAAAAAAATATTAAGAATTTCAGAATAATTATAGCAGAACAATAAACCAAGCATGGATTCATGCGACTGTACAGGTTGTGCACTCATGAAGCTGGCCTTGTCATTTCTTCAACAGATAATTTTATTTATTTTTTTAAGGTTTTATTTATTTATTTGACAGAGATCACAAGTAGGCAGAGAAGCAGGCAGAGAGAGAGGAGGAAGCAGGCTCCCCGCTGAGCAGAGAACCTGATGTGGGGCTCGATCCCAGGACCCTGAGATCATGACCTGAGCTGAAGGCAGAGGCTTTAACCCACTGAGCCACCCAGGCGCCCCCAGATAATTTTATTTTTAAAAAAGATTTATTTCTGAGAGTGGGTGAGTGGTTGGAGGGGCAGAGGGAGAGAATCTTCAGGCAGATTCCCTGCTGAGGGTGGACCCTCCCCTGCAGTGGGGTCTCAGTCTCACCACCCATGAGATCATGACCTGAGCCAGAACCAAGAAGAGTTGGATGTTTAACTGAGCTACTCAGGCACCCTGTTCAGTAGATAATTTAGAAAAATTGTGTACATTTTCTAATTTTGACACATAAGTATATATTTTACTATTTTTATTTGAAGAAAATATGTCCATGTTAGGATTTAAAATCTTAAACTTTTATGCTAATTTTATTTTCTAACTTAAGATCTGGTTAAGGAGTGTCACAGCACAAATTGTTCTTATTATAGGTTTAAATAACACAAAACTTGGATCTTAAAAATGGGAAGGGGACTGTATTGGAGGTGATTGTTTTGTTTTATTCAGACATTGAGGTATTGTAGAGATAAACTTTTGAAATTGATGATCCTGAGTTGCAACTTTAGGTCATGTGCTTACCTCACTCTTGAAATAACTTTATAAACCTTTCAGGCTTGCTAATTAAGGTTAGCTAAGACTACTTTCAGCAAAAGCCCTGTGCTTGTTTTCCTAGTGAGCTAAATCAAGCATTAATTTCTGAAGATAAATTTTTTTTTTTTTGATAGGAAGTAGTATTTATTGGTGGGCATGAATAGGGAGGGGCCAGTGCCAAGGTTCTCATGAGTGCAGGGCCCTTCATTTGTCCAAGGGGCCGCTGTTAGGAAAGTATTTTGACTCCACAGCTATCTGGGATTAGCTGCTTTTCAGCTACCATGTCTTCAACTTCGTCTGCATTAAACTTAGTAAAAGCCCCACTTCTTGGAGATGCGCATCTTCTGGCGGCCAGGGAACTTGAACTTGGCCCTGTCTAGGGCCTCAGTCACATGCTCCTCGTTCTGCAACTTGTTATGGATGGACATGATGACTTGGCCAGTGTGGACCCTGGCTCCTGTGCCCTAGGGCTTTCCAAAGGCACCCCCCGCAAGCCGGTCTGCAGCCTAGCTTGGAGACAGCACGAGGTCACACCTCAGTGTCTACTGGAAAGGGCTGTGTTCAAGGTCCCTTGGGGCAATTCATGCAATCAGCAGACTCCATATGCCACCAAGGAGACTACTCTTTGCAGCATGACATGCTGGTCCCCCATAGAGAAAGAAAAGAGTACAGTCGGCTTGAAGATAAAATTTTTTAATGAAATTGTTTAAAGTTTTCTGGGTAGACATTATTCTGAAATGACTTCTTGTGTATGGAGAGATTATTTGTATATTTTATATAAAAGAGTAGCAGTTGATGTAGACTACTGGATAACAGCTTTAACTAACAGTAATAAGAATATTACTTTACTTTTAACCAGTAAGAAGTTTTATGGGAGCTGAAACTAGGACCCCCCCCCCTTTTTTTTCCAAGTAGGAAATTAGAATGCTGTCAAAGGTCCAACATTTTTTTCCCCCCTCTTCTTCTTCCTTACCATCAGGTTAGCTGGTGGTTAAACAACCATTTCCCTGACAGAAGGCGCTGTGTGATTAACAAAAGCCATCATATAACACATTCCCTTGATCATGTCATGAAGTTGATCTCCTTGGAGGCTAATTAACTTCTTGGAAATTTCTGTACCTTAGAAGAACTTTAGACTTTACCCAGAACACTAATCACATGTAAATGCTTGTCCTTTGGTTATGTGGAAAACCACAAGTTCATATGCATTCCCTCAGAAAGAGATTTGAAACAGAGTTGGTGACCTATGTAGGGTAGTTCATATGATCTGCTTGTACAACTTTTTCTAAATACTATACCGACTACTTTTGGATGAGGGTTAGAGCCCCTGCTTTAGGATATGATTTTAGGATTTTTAAAAAATTAAAATAGAATTTATGTAGTGAAATGAAATCACTTCTCAGCCTTTTGGCTATGGTCAAGTGTAGTATATAGTGAAATGCACAGATAGAAGTATGCAGTTTGAGTTTCAGTAAATGTTTATAGCTATATAGCCACTGCCACAATCCTGATATTTAACTCTATATTGGAATATTCTCTCATGGCCCCTTTCTGGTTATTTCCTCTTCTCCCACCCAAACTGCAGTTCCTACCTGAACTATGTTTCTGTCACTATAGATTAGTTCTATTTATTTATTTAAAAAGATTTTATTTATTTATTTGACCGAGATCACAAGTAGGCAGAGAGGCAGGCAGAGAGAGAGGAAGGGAAGCAGGCTCTTCCCGATGCGGGTCTTGATCCCAGGACCCTGGAAATGACCCGAGCTGAAGGCAGAGGCTTTAACCCACTGAGCCACTCAGGTGCCCCACTATAGATTAGTTTTATGTATTTTTTCATTTAAATGGAATCATGTAGTATTTGCTCTTTTTTAAGTTGCTGCTTTGAGTCAGTCTAATGCTTTTGAGATTCATCCAGTTGTTCATTTTTATTGCTGAGTAGTATTTTATTGAGGAATTGCACCCATAATTTGTTTATCTGATCACTTGATACTGGACATTTTGAGTTCTTTCCAGTTTGGGCCTGTTAGGAATAAAGTTGCTCTGAACATTTGTTTCCAAGCCTTCTTGTGATCACATGTTTTCACTTCCCTTGGGTTAGTATCAAGGAGTGCAATTGCTGGGTCATAGAATACATGGATGTTTAACTTTATAAGCAGCTGCCAGACTGTCCTTCAAGGTGATAATGCCAGATTTATACTTTCATGAGCAATGTATGAGTCCCAGTTACTCAACATGCTCAAATTTGTTATTGTAAGTCTCTTTAATTTAGTTACCCCATTGGGTGTGAAAGGGTATCTCACTGTAGTGTTTTCATTTGCATTTCCCTGATGATTGATGGTGATCCACATCTTTTAATGTGCTTATTGGACATCGATAATGTTTTTTGGTAAGGGTTTCATTAAAATCTTTTGTCTATAAAAGTTTTCTTCCTCTTACTGATTTGTGTTTGCTTTTTATATATTTTGGACATAAATCCTTTATTAGATACATATATTTGCAAATATTTTTCCCACTCTGAATTTCATTTTCTTAAGGGTCTCTTTAATAAGCAGAGATTTTAACAATTTTTAAAATCTTTTTTATTGTGAGGAAAATACACATAACAAAATCACATTTAACACAAAACATCATTTAACCATTTTATTATTTTTTAAAATTTATTATAGCATGAGTGGGGAGGAGCAGACTCCTTGCTGAGCAGGGAGCCAGACATGGGGCTCGATCCCAGAACTCTGAGATCATGACCTGAGCTGAAGGCAGATGTCACCCAGTCAGATGTCACCTAAGTCACCCAGGCACCCCCCATTTTAAAGAGTACAGCTCAGTTGCATCAAGTATATCCAGTGTTCTGTAACTGTCACTATGTATTTCCAGAACTTTGTCAAACAATCTGTACCCATTAAATAACCAGAAATTTTTTGAAAAAAGATTTATTTATTCATTTTAGATGGGGAGAGGTAGAGGGAGAGAGAGAATCTGAAACAGATTCCCTGCTGAGTGCAAAGCCCAATGTGGGGCCGTATCCCATAACCCATGGGATCACAACCAGAGCTGAAATCAAGAGTCAGAGGCTCAATGGGCTGAGCTACCCAGACTTTTTTTTAAAAAAGATTTTATTTTTAAGTAATCTCTGCACACAACATGGGGCTCAGATTTACAACCCTGAGGTCAAGAGTCACAGGCTCTACCGACTGAGCTAGCCAGGTGCCCCAATAATAAATGTTTTGTATGATTTTTTTTATTCAAGAGAGGGAGTGGGAGAGGCAGAGGGGAACAGAGAATCTTAAGCAGGTTCCACATCCAGCACAGAGCCCTACGCAGGGCTTGCTCTAACAACCTTGAGACCATGACCTGAGCTGAAATCAAGAGTAGGACACTTAACTAAGCCACCCAGGCACCCCTTTGTATGATATTTGTAAATTAGAATTTTTTGTGTGAAAGCAGTTAATATTCTGTCTTTTGAATGCCTTTAAGCTTTTAGTTTATTGGCTCTTCCATGACTATTTGAACCATGTGATGTGTGTAGTTTTCTTTTTTTCTTTTTAAAGATTTTATTTATTTGTCAGAGAGAGATAGAGCGAGCACAGGCAGACAGAGTGGCAGGCAGAGGCAGAGGGAGAAGCAGGTTCCCTGCCGAGCAAGGAGCCCGATGTGGGACTCGATCCCAGGACGCTGGGATCATGACCCAAGCCGAAGGCAGCTGCTTAACCAACTGAGCCACTCAGGCGTCCCATGATGTGTATAGTTTTCTTGTCTGCCTTTGCCACTCTTAGCGATAGAGGGGATAATACATTAAGATATTATCTGTCATTGTCCATTGTTTCAGGTAAGAACTTAACCTTCTTTCTGACTTGCCTGTTTTGTGATATTTTATTCTAGATGAAGTGTCCTCACTTGAAGTCACATTTTTGATCATGATAGGGGAAAAAGTCAGGCTTTGAGTTTACTGGCTTTTCTTTCTACTCAGGACAGGACAGGAAATGGATAAGGAAATACCAAGCTGAGTTAGGTGAGAATGGTATTAGTGGTCTTCTAAACAGATTCTGTTTAGAACAGGTCTTCTAAACAGATTCTGGGATACAGAGGCAACATGACTTCTGGAAAGTAGGCACCAATCTTCATTTCTGTGATGGTCTTAAGTTTTGCAAACTACTTTGCTCTGTTGCCTTCAATGTTGATTTGCTTTCCCCACTACAACCACATAAAACTCTACTTTTTTTTTTTTTTTCTAGAACTGAAAACCTTTGAATATCCTTCCCTCAAATTTGTTAATCTCATGCATTTCTTTCTCCCAAGTTGTCTTTTTTTTTTTAATACTTTTTGTAGTGATACGTGACACACAAAGAGAATGAGATGCAAATGTACAGTGTAGTGAATGGTTGTATAAAGTGAACACTCATGTCACTACCACCTATGTCAATAAAAAGAACATCCCCAGCACCCTCAGAATGCTGCATTGGTCTCTGTTCCTTCGTACACAGCTCCCTCTCCCTTCCTCTTAGAAATAACTAACCACTGTTCTGGTCTTCATGGTTATCACTATCTGACTTTTATTGATATTGTGTATCCATAAACAGTAGTTTAGTCTGTTTTTGAATGGAACTGTATTGTGTGTATTTTCTATCTTTTGCACATTCCTGTGTGTTTTGTTCATTTGTATTGCTATTATATGGTACATTTTTTATCATGATAGGGGAAAATACACTACAAATTACCCTATTGTTGCTGGACATCTGGGATGTTTCTGGATTAGGGCTGCTATGAACAGTACTGCTATGAATATTCTTATACATTTCTTCTGATGCTTGTCACATTCTAGGGTATATACCCAGGAGCTTAGGTGCCAGGATATAGGATATGTGTCTTCAACTTCAGTGCCATGTTGTTTTCCAAAGCGATTTATCAGTTCACACTCCCATTAGCAGTGAATGAGAGTTTCTGTTGCTCTGCATCCTAGTCAACACTTAATATTGTCAATGTTTTCAATTTTTGACAAATTTGGGGAGGTAAGTAGTATTATCTTGTGGTTCTGATTTTAATTTCCCTGGTTATTGGGTTTGAGCATCTTTGCCTATTTTATGGGCCATTTGGATTTTTTTTTTTTTGCAGTTGCCTATTTTCTCTTTGTTTCTATTGAATTATTTTTCTTAAAATAACTAATTTATAGTTCTTTATATATTCTGGATTTTTGTCAGTTAAGTTTGGGCAAATATTTTTGTCCATTTGGCTTTGTTTTCACTGTCTTTGTGGTCTTTTGATTAGTAGAAAATTTTTTTTTTTACAAGTCCAGTTTTTTTTTTTTAAAGATTTTTATTTATTTATTTGAGAGAGAGGCAGTGAGAGAGCATGAGCGAGGAGAAGGTCAGAGGGAGAAGCAAACTCCCCGTGGAGCTGGGAGCCTGATGCGGGACTCAATCCCCCGTCTCTGGGATCATGACCTGAGCCGAAGGCAGTCGTCCAACCAACTGAGCCACCCAGGCGTCCCTGATTAGTAGAAATTCTTAACTTTAATGTAGTAAAACTTTTTTTTTTTCCTTTATGGTTACTTTTTTGCCTTACTTGAGAAATCTTTTCTTCTCTGCTCAGAAGTCATGAAAATATTTTCTTAAACATTTTTTTTTTAAAGATTTCTGTTTTCAGGGGGAGTGCCTGGCTGGCTTAGTCAGAAGAGCATACAACTCTTGATCGTGGGGTTGTGGATTCAAGCCCTACAATAGGGACCAATTTCATTTTTTTTCCCCATGTGGATTATCGTATCAGTTGACCCAACACACTTTATTGAAAGGCCAGTCCTTGCCTAGTGTTTTATATTAGCTCTTTTTTTTCATAAATCAAGTGGTTACATGTAGATATGTCTCTTGGCTCCCTGCTCTGTTCCACTGGTCTTTCCCTGTGCCAGTATCACACCATCTTTAGCTAACGTAGTTTAAACTTGCCACCTTAGTTCCTCCCCCTTTTTCAAGAGCATTTTGGCTGTTCTTGGACCTCTTGTGTTTTTAGAATCCTTTCATCATGTCCTCCAAAACAAAACACACTGTGCTAATGTTTTGATTTGGATTGTATTGCTTTTCACTTTTTCTTTTTTTAAAGTAATATCTTTGCCCACTGTGAGGCTCAGATTCACAACCCCAGAAATCAAGAGTTGCATACCCTATTGAGCCAGATGCACTTCTCCTTTTTATTTCTAATAATGCTTTAAAGTCTACTTTATCTTGTGTTAGTATACCCAAGCCATTTTTCTGTTTATTAGTATTTGCATGGTATTTCTTGTCTGTTTTTCAAATTTTCTGTTTCCTTAAATTTCAGTTGTCTAACAGTGTGGCTCAGTCACACTGAGCCTAGGTGGCTTAGTCAGTTAAGCATCCTACTCTTGATTTTGGCTCAGGTTATGATCTCAGGGTTGTGAGATGGAGCCCCATGCTGGGCTTCACACTAGGTGTGGAGCCTGCTTAAAGGTCTCTCTCCCTCTCCCTCTGCCCACACCCCCCAAATTTGGAGACTGATGGGATATACAGCTCTGTCTCTATTCAGTTTTAGCAAATAACCCAAAGCCAGAAGCTGACCAAAGTATTGTGGAAAGATGAAAAATTCATCTTTCTGAATTTCAGTCTCCATTAATATCTCAGGGAGTTTAATTTTAATAATAGCTCTCACTTTGCTTTTAAGAGAATTTTATTTTTTAAAAATTTATTTCATTGACAGAGAGGGAGCACAAGTAGGGGGAGTGCCAGGCAGAGGGAGAGGGAGAATCAGAGCCTGAGCTTGATCCCAGGACCCTAGGATCATGACCCGAATCAAAGGCAAGACATTCAAGCGACTAAGCCCCCTGGTGCCCGTTATTTTATTTTTAAAATTTATTTTATTAGTTTGTGGTGCCAGTACCCAGGAACAAATCACTTGTAAGATAATTTTAAATATTTTATCCAGGTTTTTAAGTTGCCCTTAGCCCATTAGTAATTTGAATTACTCATTGCTGCTGGAAGTGTTTTAATCTTTATTTGGGGTTTCTGTTTAGGATTCTGATTAGGCACTTTAAATAATTGTTTAGGATTTTTTTGTGTTTGGATTCCTTCTGCTTAAAATTTGAACTTTGATTACATAAAAGGCTTGGAGGGAGTTACCTTGGGTTTTACTGTAGACTGGGGTCAGGGTTGCAAACGTGTATTAATGTATTAAAGGTTAAGGTATGACCTTAAGATACACTGTGAGCTTTGTTGGTTCAGTGGATTTTTTGTGACTTGACTTTATCCTGGGATGAAAGTTGCTTTAACTTATCTAATATTACCCCCATTAGTTTTGTAGTGGACTGATGGAAGGCTTGATCCTTCTGTTGCTAGTTTGAGAAGCATTGGATAAAGAAGCAGGAGAAACATGCAGCAGTGCTGGAATGGAAACAGGGAATGAGGGATCCTGGACAAACTTTGAATCCACTTGAAACTGCCATTTCACTCCAGTGATAATCTGAAATATTGTCTTATATATATATATATTTAAAGATTTTATATATTTATTTGACAGAGATTACAAGTAGGCAAGAGAGGCAGGCAAGGAGAGAGAGGAGGAAGCAGGCCCCCCGTGGAGCAGAGAACCCGATGTGGGGCTCGATCCCAGGACCCTGGGATCATGACCTGAGCCGAAAGCAGAGGTTTTAATCCATTGAGCCACCCAGGCGCCCTTGTCTAATATATTTTTAAAATTTTAGCTCTTTTCAGAGATGGATTTAAGTGTAAGATGGAATTAGAATTCTAAAGAAACCTGGAGTGGCTCTTGGATCTGCCTATTAGGTGGTGAAAGGAATAATGTCACAAAGAGGTTGTCAGAACATTGGAGTTAAAAAAATTTAGAAAGTAGTTTGGTAGTAACTGTTTTTTTTTTTTTTTTT
>PISX010003796.1:0-70419 GCA_004024625.1 Mellivora capensis | reverse complement strand
AGATAAACTTGATTCTTATTTTAATACATATTATCCCTGGGAGCCTTGTTTTCTCTCATTCATCTCCTGCTTTTATTCCTCTCTTTTCTTATTTGACTGAACAGACACCAGTGAACTGTTGCAGACTTGAGTTGCTTTACATTAATATATATCCGGATTATTGAGTTCTACTTTATTTTATTTTATTTTTTTAGTAATCTCTCCACCCACTGTGGGGCTTGAACTCTCAACCCTGAGATCAAGATTTGCATGCTGTTCCTATTGAGCCAGCCAAGCGCTTCTTTATTTTTTTAAGTAAACATTTAATTTGTATATTTCTTTCGTCTTCATCTTTAGGCCTCTAGGAATTTATACAGCTCAGTAGACTGATAGTCCAGATTCTCCTTTGGAGATGTTTAATTGAATATGTGCAGTATAGTCTTCAGAGACCTACATTTAAGCTTTAAACTTTTTAGACTTTTACACGTTTTACCCTAGAAATTTTAGGCAGTCTCATCAGATCAGAGCATTGGGGTAAGAGGCACTTTAAATATTAAACATATTTAAGTAATACTGAATAGTTATTTATAAACAGTGCTATATGAAAATGGATATTTGTCTAGGGAAGATATACTCAGAGCCAAAAGGGAAGTAGTGTGTGTGAAAAATTTGCATTTTCTTCTACAGACTGGGGCTAAATATGTGTGTATGCACATACATATGTATTATATAAGACAGATAAATCCAGGGGCACGTGACTCTTGATCTTGGGGTCGTGAGTTCAGGCCCCACATTGGACATAAAGATTACTCAAATATTAAAAAAAAAAAAATCCAGGGTGGCTCAGTTGGTTAAGCATCTGCTTTTGGCTCAGGTCATGATCCCAGGGTCCTGGCATCAAGCCCTGCATCAGGCTCCCTGCTCAGCAGGAAGCCTGCTTCTTCCTCTCCTTCTCTTTGCTGCTCCCCCTGCTTTTGTGCGCGCATTGTCTCTCTCTCTCTCTCTGGCAAATAAATATAAGTAAAATGTTAAAAAAATGAAACAAAACATCCGACCTTTTTTTTTTTTTTTTTTTAAAGTAATTTCTGTACCCAGTGTGGGCTTTGAACTCATGACCGAGATTAAGAGTTGCATGCTCTACCAACTGAGTCAGCCAGGTACCCCCAAATCCAACTTCTTATATGGACACAACACGAACAGGATGGAATGAATATGCATATGGATGCTCTGTGGAAGCAAGATGGTAGATTGTTTTCTTTATATGATGGTAAAATGACATTCATTGAGGAATAAGTTAATTGTTAGGGTTTTTAATGTGAGCAAGGCAGAATACTCAATGAGCAGGTAAAAAAAAAAAGTTGAGTGCTAGCCAGCTGATGGTTACTTTTTTTTTTTTTCTGATAAAATTTTATTTGCAGTAGATCTATATAAATGCTTTATCACAGAACATAAAGATAAGCTGTAGTTGCCATTTTCCATTGATATATTTCTGGATTTTCTCATTTTTGGAAAGGTTTACTTTTATCTCTGACTGAAATAAACATCTGTTTAACAGTTAAAATGAATGAACTATTAGTTGTGCTCATTGCTAAAATCACTACTGCCTTTGATTTATAATAAAAGATTTCTCCAGAAATCAAAATTAATACAAGATCCATGTTAATTTCTGGAAATGTTTTGAGTATTATTTAAGAAAATGGTTGATGACTTCTTGTAATATTCATAAAATAGAGTATTTTACTTTTCTTCTTTGAAGCTGTAATTTTAAGTATATTAGAGCTTTAGATTACTTAGAAATTATCTAATTTGTAATCTTGGTGTGAAAGAAAAAACGTGGTATAGTGTAGTTTGTATTACCATGCTGTGAAAGTTTAATGAGTGTTTTTGTCAAGAAGAAATCTATAGGGGCGCCTGGGTGGTTCAGTCCTTCAGTGTCTGCCTTCGCAGTCCTGGGATTGAGCCCCGCATCGGGCTCTCTGCTCAGCGGGAAGCCTGCTTCTCCTGTCCTCCTGCTTGTGTTCTTTCTCTCACTCTGTCTCTCTCTGTGGAATAAATAAAATCTCCAAAAAAAAAAAAAAAAACACACCAAAACTTTAGGGATGCCTGGGTCTCTTAGTCTGTTAAGCAACTGCCTTCGGCTCATGATCCCAGCATCCTGGGGCTGATTGAGCCCCACTTGGGCTCCCTGCTCAGAGGGGAGTAGGCTTCTCTCTCTCCCTCTGCCCTTCCCCTCTGCTCATGCTCTCTTTCTGTCAAGTCTATAAAACTTCAAAAACTAAATTTTGTCTCAGTATGCAATATCCAATAGGAGTTATCTTGTATTCAGTTAATATAGGATATAGTAAATGGGATGATTTGTATTTGAGTTATAGTAATGCCCTAACTCTGCCTCTTTGGTTGTTTAAAAAAACAACCTGGTATACATTATTTATGATTTTATTAAGGAAATCAGGCTGAATATGTGGATCATCTGATTTTGTTATTCAGGACTCTTGGTTGCTGGTGACAAACTGAATGAGAGCTTAAGTAAAATAAGGTATGGCTTTATTGGCAGGATACTGGAGCAGTTCATATAATTGCAGAACTGTGACAGCCAGATAGAGGACTTGGAATTGGGGGTGCATTGTCTTAATTATTCTAGTTTGGCATCTTGCTGGGCTTTGCTGTGATTTCTCTCAGGCTTCTCCTGGCTCGTGGTGAAGAGAGTCTCTTCCTTTTGGTGACTCAGTAATATTTTCCACTGTGCCCCTTCACCAAAAGAAATAGTAATACTTCCATTTATTAAGTAGTTTGGACCAAACAGCTTAAGTATTTATTTCCTAACAATTTAGCTACTTGAAAAATTAATATATATGATTTGAAAGAAAACATTTTAATTTTAATATGTGTGCCTTTTGGGTACTATACAAATTCTCAAACCTTGGAATCAGGTATTCCAGCTTTTTTTCCTTTTTGGCACTGATTTTTATATGATACTTGGGTTTTATCATAGCAACTTGCTTAAAACCCCTGTTTCTTAAGTATTGAAAGGAATTTTTTTTAATTAAAAACTTTTTAAAAGATTTTATTTATTTGACAGAGAGAGATCACAACTAGGCAGAGAGGCAGGTGGAGAGAGAGGGGGAAGCAGGCTCCCTGATGAGCAGAGAGGCTTGATCCCAGGACCCTGAGATCATGACCTGAGCTGAAGGCAGCGGCTTAATCCACTGAGCCACCCAGGTGCCCCTGAAAGGAATTTTTTTGAGCTACTTTTGGAATTATGAATGACCTCAGATTGTTGTTTGTGTGGTTCACATACGTCAGTTACTGCTAATTTCCCTCAAGAAACTTAAGATTCCCTGTAGTGCCCCTGTGAATTTACTGTGGTACCCTCAAGGTGCCTTAGCACACAGCTTGGAAACCATGATTCTAGAAGAAGAGGGATTTTTTTTTTTTTTTTTTTTAAGTAATCTTTATGCCCAATGTGGGGATTGGGCTCAAGACCCTGAGATAGAGTTGCATGTTTACCTGCTGAGCCAGCCAAGCGCAAAAGGAGAAAGATTCTGTTTTTCTTCTTGGATCATGTGGTTGAGGGAATAGCCTATAATTTGGTCAACCTGGGTGCGATCGATATTCACCCACTCCTCTGCTTAGAAGAGCATGGTATTCCATTGTATGGGTATATCAGTTTACCTGTTTACACTAATTTCAAAATTGCAGGGCATAAATTAACATCTTGTGTATCTGTGTCTATTTCTAGTACAGAGTCTATTAAGTCTCATCTAATACTTAAACTATAAAAACTTGTGGATTTGAAAGCATGATATTTGTGATTTCATAATTATCTGGGTAATTGAGAATCAAAGACCTAAATTTAAGAGCTAAAACTGTAACTATAATACTCTTCCAGAACCCAGAGATCATGACCTAAGATGCTTAACCTAGTGAGCCACCTAGGAGCTCCTGCTTAAAACATCCTTAACAGTTGGTCTCAGTTGGCCCATTAATATGAGGTTATACTTGTAGTGATAGTGTTTTCTCTCCCTGTTCTTGCTGTCACTGTAAAACAAAAACAAAAACCAGCATTATTAAAAAGAAAATTGGCTTTGTTTTTTCTAAGTACCATGCCCAATATTCTTACCATTGCTTTCTGGTGCTATAGAGTTAGCTATTCATGTGAATGCAGTACCATTCAGATTCTTTGCCAGTTATCAGAAACTGTTAAATATATACAGTTGAAAAATTATATTGGCTTCAAGTTGGAAGGGACTATGTAGTCTCACTAGTTTGTGAACTTGTCTGCTCTTCCTTTGCTAATTCAGGAAAAGTTGAAAAAAGGACAGAGAAGGAATTCAGTTTTCAGGGGAGAAGCAAAATTATTACACAAGGAATGGAATGTGAAAAGGATTTTCTAGGAATGGCTTGATCATAAGAACTCCTGCTTTTATAAGATGGCTTCAAAGAAGTCAAAAAGGATTAAAGCCACTTCCCTCTTGCTGTCATTTTTATATTCCATATCCTTGTCCTGAAGCAGTTTTTTTTTATCTTTACAAAAACCATTATTTTATACATACATGGCATTATTTTTTTTTTTTTCAAAAGTGGCATTTTTATTAATACCAGTTCAGGACTGATATTGCGGCTATTACCAAGTTCTTAGTCATTTCAAGAAGTCTTTATGTGTTAGTCGGACAACATTATACCATTAATTATGATCACGTATTACCTCTTTTTAGCTTAATGTTGGAACATGAAAGAGAGCACCTCACCTATAGCATTATCACCTATAGCTATTTAATTGTTTATGAGAAAATTTTTTACGATTTATCCCCAACCCTTAAAGAGAGATAAATATTATTTCATTAATCAAAGCATTTTGAGTAGCTTTTGAGGGAACTTGCAAACTATGTGTGTTTTGAGGGAGACAGAGAAAGAGGGAAGGAGGGAGAAGAATTTGGAAAAGGAGAAGTAGAGTTTGGTAAAAGATAATAAATGCTAAATCATGTGCACCTGCAAAAATGCAGTAAAAGTTTAGTGGTCTAAAATACTAGAAGAGCTCTGATGATCTGTTTCGTAGTAAAAAGCCCAGTCTGTGTATAGGAAACAACATAAACAATGGCAAGGAATTTGGAATGAATATAGAATGTCCTAGAGGGGAAGAGTAAGATCCTCATTTGAGGCAGACCTGGTTGTTTGAGAGAAAAGGGTCTCATTTTGGGAAGACCTTATTGTTGAGATGGATGCACTAGATCTTGACAACTATAATGATTGGTACCCTGAGAGTTCATGTGTTGATTGTGTGTAAAGAGTAGCAATTAATGTTGCTTGGCTCACTCAGTTAAGTGATTTCTTCTTAAGTGTCAGATGGCTACTAGAATTTTTGCTTCAGCAAAATCACATACTGCTTTTTTATTATGGACTTTGAAAGTTTATAATGCATATGAAAGTTAAAATGCATATTGGAAATAAGGCTGTTATAAGGCCTTATTCTATATGAAGACAGGCAAGTAGAATTGTTGGATTTGTGGTAAGAACTAGAATATAGAGGTTTTAAATGGACATGGGTGCTAAATAGAAGGCCATGGTTTATTTCTTGTATTTACCTGAATTTTTTTTTTTAATTCAGAAGGTAGTTATTGAGCATGTTTCTTGTCCTTGTCAGAATTAGTATTCATTTGATTTGAAGATACTTGTGCAGTAACTCTTTTAATGTTATCTCTATTTTACAGGTAAGGAAACTTCGTGAACTTCCCAGACTGACACAAGTAAGTTTAGAGTCAAAATTCCTATCTAGAATAGTCTGATTCTAGAATCTGTGATCTTACCTAATAAGCTGTATTGTAGTGTCTCCCATTAATGCATAGTGTAAGGTCATTGGGTTCCATTGTTTAGTAAAATGACCTTACATATGAAATTATAATCTGTCTAGTAGAACATACAGAAATGTAAATAATCATAATGACATTTGGTATCATAAAATAGAGCTATATTTATATTGAAAGTGCACGTGAACTCTGCAGGGAAGCTTTCACAGTGAAAGCTTTGTTTTCAAGGAGGAATTGAAGGATACATAGTATTTAACCAGATAGTTAAAGCAGTATGAGTAAATTAGGCGGAGGTAATAGCAGTGACAAAACTCATGGATTTGAAAGCACCTTCAAGTTGTTCGTTTTGGATATAAATGTCATAGGGCACATTTTTTTGAGCAAGGATGTTTTAGTGAAACTTCTGTTGATGGGATTGGATTTGTCAGGTGGTGTTAAAAGAGGAACTGACCAGAACCAGTTCTTTTGTGACTTCATTTTTAACTGGTTGTTTTGTTTCTTAGGTAACTAAGAAACATAAATTTAATATTAAATTTAATTTAAATTTAACTTAAATTTAATATTAATTTAATAATAATAAATCTACATAAATTTAATTCAAATGTTTGAGAATCAGCTAGACCAAATGGTGGTGATACTAATCTTATGGAATGGAAATATGGAAATTGAGCATTTCAGGAAGAGCAGTAGGAGTTGGCATCAGATTTTGTTATTGGAAATGGTCAAATGATTGCTAGCCTTGAAATCCTAGGCCTACCAAGAGTTTCAGTGGAGTATTAAGAAAGAAGGAATGATAGGGGGAGGGGATGGAGGCTGATAATAGATTTTTGTTAAGGATATGTAGAGTTAGGATATGTGCTCCAGTGACAGTTCAGGGGAAACCCTGTACCCTGTGGTACTGTGCTAGTAATAGTCGCTGGGGTTGGGGACCGCACGTGCGGGAACTCTGGTGGTAGCAGAAACCTTAGCCTTATCTTTTGTGTGGGGGAAGGACGAGACACTGTTACATGTGGTCAGGTCTGCTTATGAATGGGTTCAGACTTTTAATGAATTGAAAAGATGTCTTATGAAGAAAAATGAGAGAATAAAGCATCTTGAAGAAAGATAGTTACGTAATAATTTCTATATATGAAGGATTTATAGTAGCATATAGTGCAGTATCACCTAGACCTCTCATTAATATATTACCTGCATGATTTTTTTCAATATCTGTATGCTAAATGGGAATGCATCTTAAAATCAGTGGCGTGTTATAGTTGAATCGGAGTTTTTTTCTTAGGGGTGTGTAAGTTTAATAGTGTGCTTTGAATTTAATGGCATCAGAGTCAAGGAAATGCAGATTTCTTTTTCAGTGCATAAATACATTTTTTTAAGGTATTCATATTCAATTTAAGTCATCTCAAATATCCTAATGGCCTGTATACCACTTAATAAAAACACTGGTAATTGAAAATGTAACTGTATGCTGTAGAATTTAGGGTTTGGGTTAAATATTGAGGGTGTAAATCAATAGAAAAGAAAAAAGATAAGCTCTAAGGTCCTCTGTTTCTTTGCATTTTAGCATATGTAAGTGGCCTGATTGAAAACAGTAGTACACAATGGGTTGTTTAGTCATAGGCCTGCTGTTTACCAGAGAGCTATATAAACACATTATTCTTTCTGCCTTTTTGAGACATTGGTTCCTCTGACTATTTTCAGGTTGAAAAATGCAAGAAACTGAGTGGTGCTGATGGACCTTGGAGGTGTGATGTTATTTTTAATAGTTACATCTACACGCTTATTGGAAACTTGAGAATTTGAATTATTTGTGTGAATTGTTTTTTCCTTTTTTTCTTTAAGATTTTTAAAAATTTTTTGACAGAAAGTGACACAGTGAGAGAGGGAACACAGGCAGGGGGAGTGGGAGATGGAGAAGCAGGCTTCCCACAGAGCGGGGAGTCCCATGCGGGACTCGATTCCAGGACCCTGAGATCATGATCTGAGCCGAAGGCAGACGCTTAACGACTGAGCCACCCAGGAGCTCGGGTTGTTTTTTTTTTTTTTTTTTCATGTTGAATTGAATAGTACTTAACTTTGTGATGTATAAGCTATATACTTGGAATATTCCATAATTTGTACAGAATAGGTTTAGAGTAGGTTGTATGTTTGAGAAGTTTTTCATCTTGTTTTAGAGAATATTTTAATGTTTAGTATAAATAGAAGTTATTTAAGCCAGTATGCTTTTTTATTACTCCCTGCTCCCCACTAATGGGTTAAGCAAAATGATAGTTTAAGGATTTTTGTTTTCAGTATGAACCCATGATTTGAGTTTTTAGAGTGGTTATTTTAAGTGTAGTCACTTAAAACCAAAAAGGGAGAAATCTCTTTTGCTTAAGAGCTCATTTCTTAGTAGTCTGGATTACTTTTGCCCTCCTTTTGTTTAAAGCATGTCAATGATGGGGTGCCTTGGTGACTCAGTGGGTTAAGCCTCTGCTTTTGGCTCAGGGCATGATCCTCAGGGTCCTGAGATTGAGTCCCTCATCGGGCTCTCTGCTTAGCAAGGAGCCTGCTTCCTCTTCTCTCTCTGACTGGCTCTCTGCCTACTTGTGATCTCTCTCTTTCTCTGTCAAATAAATAAATAAATAAAATCCTTTAAAAAATGGTGATGAATTCTACTTTTTTACTTTAGCTGAAAGGTTTTTTTCTTCCTGTATTTATTTGGATGGCAGTGGCATGTTGTTTTCTGTTTACATGAGATAAATGTTACTAGTTTAAAAGTGTGGGTCTTGGGGCACCTGGGTGGCTCTGTGGGTTAAAGCCTCTGCCTTCAGCTTGGGTCATGCTCCCTGGGTCCTGGGATTGAGCCCCATGTTAGGCTCTCTGCTCAGCGGGGAGCCTGTTTCCCTTCCTCTCTCTCTCTGCCTGCCTCTCTGCCTTGTGATCTCTGTCTGTCAAATACATAAATAAAAATCTTTTTTTTTTTTTTTTTAAATTTGTTAGAGAGAGAGAGAGAGAGAGAGGAGTACAGGCAGACAGAGTGGCAGAGGGAGAAGCAGGCTCCCTGCCGAGCAAGGAGCCCAATGTGGGACTCCCGCGATCCCAGGACGCTGGGATCATGACCTGAGCTGAAGGCAGCCGCTTAACTAACTGAGTCACCCAGGTGTTCCACATAAATAAAAATCTTAAAAAAAGTGTGGGTCTTTCTCTGGGGGTTCTGTTGAATTGTCTTAAAAGGATGGTCTTAAGAAGATGGTGTTCTGGTCAAACAACTTCTGGTCTTTTGGCTATTTAGTAATTGAGAACGGCTTCAAAAGGGTAGGTATTTGGGGCACCTGGGTGGCTTAGTGGGTTAAAGCCTCTGCCTTCGGCTCAGGTCATGATCTCAGGATCCTGGGATCAAGCCCCAAGACGGGCTCTCTGCTCAGCGGGGAGCCTGCTTCCTCCTTTCTCTCTCTCTCTCTCTCTCTCTCTGCCTGCCTCTCTGCCTGCTTGTGCCTACTTGTGATCTTTGTCAAGTAAATAAATAAAATCTTAAAAAGGTGGGGGTAGGTATTTGACCTTGCCATTTAAAACACAGCCTGTGTTGTAGTGTGTGGTTACTGGAGGTTGTTTGGGTTTTTATTGGCTTGCCTTCAGAAATATGAGTAGACCCCTACCTAATTGCCAGAATATTAATTTTAACTAGGCCAGTAGAAGAGTGGATTCTTTTCATTGCACATAACCTTTATAATTTGAATTTTGTTTCTCTCCTCTTGGGTGTACCTTTTGGCTAGTGGGAATTGGACAGTTTTTAATTGTGAATACAGCAGCTAAAATTCAAATCTGTTTCTTCATTAAGTTGTATGCCTGAAAGATGGATTTGCATTTTCATTCAGCTTTCTGTTCCTTGTCCATTTTTTAAAAAAGATTTTCTTTATTAGTTTGAGAGAGTTCGTGCATGAGTCAGGGGAGGGGCAGAGGGAAAGGGAGAAGCAGACTCCCCACTGAACAGGGAGCCCACCTTAGGGCTCCTTCCCAGGGCCCTGAGATCATGACCTGCGCCCAAGGCAGATGCTTAACTGACTGATCCAACCAGGCACTCCTTGCTCTTATCCATTTTGATGCTCGTGGAAAGAACCAGAGTTTTGGACAGTCTGTTTACAGACTGGGAGAGGAATATTAACATTCCTAAATATAATATTAATATGCTAATAAGCAATACGGAGATTACCTGGGCTTGGAATACTGATTAGGTTTTTTTTTTTTTTTTTTTTTTAAGAATGTAGTTCACTACATTTTTCCTGGAATTGGCGTTAAACATCTCAAGTACTTAGGCAAAACAGGAAAATCATGCTCATTTACACAGGGGCACACTGTTGAGTTCCCATGGTAGATTGACCTTCAAATTACGTTGTTTATCTTTCTAGAAAAGAAACTTTTTATGCAGCTGTGAGTGGGGAGGATTGGTGTAAAAAGGGTGGGGTTTAGAGATTCTGTTTTTGTTCCCTTAGGGCAGGGCCCTGAGGAAAGCATGTTAGAATAAGACCTGTAAATCTGCAATTTTCAAAATGACACTGGTGTGTTGAATTTTGCCTGTTTTTTAGTTGCCTTTTTTAAAATTGCATTTTTGGTTTTTGCTACCTGTCTTATTTGATTAGTTTTCTTTCTTTCTTTCTTTCTTTCTTTTTTTTTTTTGAAGATTTTATTTATTTATTTGACAGACAGAGATCACAAGGGGGCGGGGCGGGGAACAGGCTCCCTGCTGAGCAGAGAGCCAGATGCGGGGCTTGATCCCAGGATCATGACCTGAGCCGAAGGCAGAGACTTCAATCCACTGAGCCACCTAGGCACCCCTAGTTTTCTTTTTCTATTGAGTACGTAAGAAACAGGAATTGATAATTTAAGCATTTATTTATTTTCAAAGATTTTATTTATTTATTTGACAGAGAGAGACAGCCAGAGAGGGAGAAGCAGGTTTCCTGCTGAGCAAGGAGCCCGATTTGGGGCTCGATCCCAGGACCCTGGGATCACGACTTGAACTGAAGGCAGAAGCTTAACGACTGAGCCACCAGGTGCCCTGTAGCTTTTAAAAACTCTTTGAGACCCTATTATAAAACTGCTTATCTTCATAGGGATTGGTCATTTAGGTGTTTTGTACCAAAAAATGCCCTTAAAATTTTATTATTTGGACAATAGGAAGCAGGGACAGAGTCTGTAATCTCCTGTTGAGAGAATCATACAATATGTTAAGGGGGAAATTATAATTAAGAAAATTTAAATTTCTATGAGGAGCTGTAGATCAGAAATCAGGAATGTTTTTCTTTCTTTTAGATAGGACATTGACCTGTGCAGTGCCAGTGAGAGCTCTGATATGGGGGCAGGGTAGGGGAGAAAAAAGGAGAGGTGCAAGAGGAAATAAAGTTAATTTCCTTCCTCTTAATCAGAGGTTAACTGGGAGCAAGTAGCAGGACATTAATATGTGTGTAGGAATTTGCCTTATGTTAAATCTCAAAGGTAGACCTCAGAACTAGTCAAAGAGAAGTCAGGAAACATTTTTTCCGACGTGGCGGCTAATCTTTCTGATCTTTCCGTAGTGATTATAAATATTGAACTACCTCCGGCACTTAGATAAAATGATCTGCTTGGCTTTAAAAATACAGTTAATTTCTAGTGATTTGAATACCTGGATTTTCTATCCTCTTAACATCCAAGACTTAAGAAGTATTTCTTCTGTTTTCTGTTAAATTATAAGGGTTTTTGTCTTTCTTGGGAGGTAGGGAATGTTTCATTTAAGGTGATGAACTTAAATGCTGCCTTATAAAATCCTTAATTTCAGGAATAAAATGCCTACCATGTGATTTCTTTCTCATGGAGGACATAGAGTCAGAAAATTACATTATAAATTACACATAGACATTCCTTAGAGTACTATTAGTAATATATCTGAGTAGTATGAAGTGAATGTGTTCTGTTACAGAAGTCATAATAAAGAGCAAGCCAGAACACTAAAAAAATCTTTGCATTCTTAAAATTATTTGATTTTTACCCTTTTTAGGAGATAGTATGTGATCCATGGTTTTTGTTTGTTCGTTTTTAAGATTATTTTAGAGAGAGAGCACCACGCATATGAGTTTGGGACGGGGCAGAGGGAGCAACCTTCAAGTAGACTCCCACTGAGCACTAGAGCCAAGGTGGGGCTCGATCTTCTGACCTATGAGATAATGACTTGAGGTGAAACCAAGAGTTGGTTACTCAACCAACTGAGCCACTTAGGCGCCACTGTGATCCGTGGTTTTAATCTTTTCTGGTCACCGTCAGAAAATATCTTCACCAAGCCATCATGTTAGGATTTATGTTCCCCCCTCCTTGCCTACCCTGTTATATAAGGATTAAGTTTAGAAGGAAAATACTTGGGGTGCCTGGGTGGCTCAGTGGTTTAAAGTCTCTGCCTTCAGCTCAGGTCATGGTCCCAGGGTCCTGGGATCGAGCTCAGCAGGGAACCTGCTTCCCCCTCTCTCTGCCTGTCTCTCTGCCTACTTGTGATCTCTGACAAATAAATAAATAAATAAATAAATAAAATCTTAAAAAAAGAAAAAGGAAAATACTTGTATATTAAATGATTTTTAAAAAGGTACAAATCCAAAAAAAAAGAGGTACAAATCAGGGGTACCCTGGTGGCTCAGTTGGTTGGGCATTTGCCTTTGGCTCAGGTTATAATCCCGGGGTCTTAGGATCAAGTCCCACATGGGCTCCCTGCTCAGCAGGGACTCTGCTTCTCCCCCTCCCCCCCCCAACCCCCCACCCTACTGGTGCTCTCCCTCTCCCTCCCCACTCAAATAAAATGTTTAAAAAAATAAAGGTACAAATCAAATTTGCTAAAATTGGTTTGATCATAGTTAATCTTTTCTGAGAACATGGTTGGGGCTTCCTTTGGCCTGCTTGAGATGGGAAAAGCAATAACGTTCATCTGAAGTGCAACTGAACTTTGTCTAAAAATGCTAGAGCATAATTACTTGCTTTTGATTTCTCACATTTGAGGTCCACTTTTGGAAAAGCAACTGTCAGTGTTTCAGCCACTTAAATGACACCCAGTGATTTTAAGTATTGATCACTAACCCAACTGTTTGAAATTCTGTGTATTGCAGAGCCTCCTTTGTGGAATATATGCAGAATTTATCCCACCTTTAATCCCCCATTCCCGTTTATATACATATGTGCATACATACATACATTCATACACCTATGTATGTAGAATATAGAATGAGCCACACTCTGTACCGTGTAGTCACAGATTATACAATATTGATCTTTGGTGGTTATCTGTTGAAACAGCTTTTTTGTTATTTTGAACATTATCTTAAGTGTTGCTGGTTCAGGAGACTTACTACCAGTGAAAGGCTCTTGATACAGAAATGTGATTGCAACATGGAGTTTAAGTGACAGTTTCTGGCAACTTACTGGGTTTTTGTTTTTCAAGGAGAAGATGGTTGTTTTTTGGTTAGGAAATGATAATACTTTAGCTACTTATCTGTGATCTACAGCTGGCAGAGGAATGCACATAGATCATGAATTTGCATCTGGGTCTCTCAAAACTCACAGACATTACTTAGTGTTTCCAAAGGGATAGAAAAGACATGTAGAGTCAGTCCCTCCGTCTTTCTCTCTCATCATCTTGTTTAGTGATTTCACTGAACAAGGTCACTGACTCAATTTTATATTTACTTTTCTTTTTATCTTTTTCAAAGCATAGACCTAATTGGTAGGCGAGAAAAGTCACACTGAGGGCATTCAGCCATGTGAGAATATTACAGTTGACACAAAAATTGCAGCTCCTGGACAAACCGTAAGAGACTCTTAATCTCACGAAACAAACTGAAGATTTCTGGGGGGTGTGGGGGTCAGGATAGGGTGGCTGGGTTATGGACATTGTGGGGGGGAGCTATGGTGAGTGCTATGTGAAATGTATAAGCCTGATGATTCACAGACCTGTACCCTGGGGCTAATAATACATTATATGTTAGTAAAAAAAAATTGCAGCTCCCTTAAGGATAGGAACTTTGTTTTGTTCATATCTGCATCAATCCCCAGTGCCTAGAATTGTGCCTTCCACTCCCAAATATGTCAAATAAATGAACCTTCACAATGAACTTGCCATGGTAGGTGAATGCAGGCATGCTTTTTGAACTCTTTGTTTTTATTTATAGTTGACTTCAGCGGCAAAGGTTTTAGAAAACCTGAGGTTTGGGCTTCTATTCAAGGAATAAGACCAAGCCATAGTCAGTTTTTTTTTTTTTTTTAAGATTTTATTTATTTATTTGACAGAGAGATCACAAGTAGGCAGAGAGGAAGGCAGAGAGGGAAGCAGGCTTCCTGACTAGCAGAGAGCCCGATGTGGGGCTCGATCCCAGGACCCTGGGATCATGACCTGAGCTGAAGGCAGAGGCTTTACCCGCTGAGCCACCCAGGGGCCCCAAAGCCATAGTAGTTTTACTCAGCTGATAAGTGTTGGTGTTTAAATCATCTCTCCACCATGGAATAGTACCACCCAGCATGCAGCGTCCTAGTATAGGAAGGTTATGCCATCCATCAGATATTTGAAAAGTTATTAGGAAAGTTATAAGGAAATGGGAAGAAACTGTAAAAACTTGCCTAAGTAGTAGCAGTTGGAAAGCCACTTAACAGTTAACATCTCTGAATTATTATATGTTGCCTCCACACTCAAATTTTGCTGTGAATCTGTTTCTTAATATGCAGTGCATGTCTAAGAAAAAGCATTTCTTTGACATCCAGTGAAAATAAAAGATTCCTTTAAAATTATTCAGTGTTGCCTTCTCAAAAGTTTTCAACTCTTAATTACCCGGCATTTGAAAGTGAGACAGGAATATGTAAAATAGTCCTTTTTTTTTTTTAAAGTTAAAATGTACACTAGCCAAAAAAGTGCTGCTTTAGCCACCTGTGCCTAATCTCCCCCACCCAACATTTTAAGATGCCTGGCCTGAGTCTCTTTGTTTCTCATGAATTGATTCAATCTGATTAGTTTTTTAAAATTAGCATATAATACAATATTTGTTTCAGGAGTACAGGTCTGTGATTCATTAGTCTTATATAATTCACAGCACTTACCCTCCCCAATGTCCATCACCCAGCCATCCTCTCCCTCCCACCCTCCCTTCAATCCAGCAACCCTCAGTTTGTTTCCTGAGATTAAGAGGCTCATATGGTTTGTCTCCCTCTCTGGTTTCATCTTCTTTCATTTTCCCCTCCATTTCCTATGATTCTGTCTTATTTCTCAAATCCCTCATATCCGTGAGATCATATAATTGTTTTTCTCTGATTGACTTATTTCGCTTAGCATAATACCCTCTCGTTCCATCCACATCATTGCATGTGGCAAGATTTCATTTTTTGATGGCTGCATAATATTCCCGTGTGTGTGTGTGTGTGTGTGTGTGTGTGTATGCGCGCGCGCGTGCGCGCGCCACATCTTTATCCAGTCATCTGTTGATGGGCATCTGGGCTCTTACCATAGTTTGGCTGTTGTGGACCTTGCTGCTACAAACATTGGGGTGCATGTGCCCCTTCGGATCATTACATTTGAATCTTTGGGGTAAATACCCAGTAGTGCAATTGCTGGGTTGTAGGGTAGCTCTATTTTCAACTTTTTGAGGAACTTCTATACTGTTTTTCAGAGTGGCTGCACCAGCTTGCGTTCCCACCAACACTGCATCCTTGCCATCATCTGTTGTTTCCTGACTTGTTCATTTTAGCCATCCTGACCGGTGTGAGGTGGTACCTCCCTGTGGTTTTGATTTGTATTTCCCTGATGCCGAGTGATGTTGAACATTTTCATGTGTCTGTTGGCCATTTGGATGTCTTCTTTGCAGAAACGTCTGTTCATGTCTTCTGCCCATTTCTTGGATTATTTGTTCTTTGGGTGTGGAGTTTGGTTAAGTTCTTTATAGATTTTGGATACTAGCCCTTTATCTGATATGTCATTTGCAAATATTTTCTCCCACTCTGTCAGTTGTCTTTTGGTTTTGTTGACTGTTTCCTTTACTGTACAAAAGCTTTTGATCTTGATGAAGTCCCCATAGTTCATTTTTGCCCTTGCTTCCCTTGCCTTTGGCGATGTTTCTAGGAAGAAGTTGCTGCGGCTGAGGTGGAAGATGTTGCTGCCTGTGTTCCCCTCAAGGATTTTGATGGATTCCTTTCTCACATTGAGGTCTTTCATCCATTTAAGTCATTTTTCGTGTATGGTGTAAGGAAATGTCTAGTTACATTCTTCTGCATGAGGCTGTCCAATTTTCCCAACACCATTTGTAGAAGAGGCTGTTTTTTTTCCCATTGGACATTCTTTCCTGCTTTGTCAAAGATTAGTTGACCATAGAGTTGAGGGTCTATTTCTGGGCTCTCTGTTCTGTTCCATTGATCTATGTGTCTATGCCAGTACCATACTGTCTTGATGATTAGAATAGAGCTTTAAGTCTGGAATTGTGATGCCACCGGCGTTGGTTTTCTTTTTCAACATTCCTCTAGCTGTTCAAGGTCTTTTCTGGTTCCATATAAATTTTAGGATTATTTGTTCCATTTCTTTGAAAAAAGTTGATGGTATTTTGATAGGGATTGCATTCAGTGTGTAGATTGCTTTAGGTAGCATAGACATTTTCACAATATTTGTTCTTCCAGTCCATGAGCATGGAACCTTTTTCCATTTCTTTGTGTCTTCCTCAATTTCTTCCACGAGTATTCTGTAGTTTTCTGACTACAGATTGTTTCCTCTTTGGTTAGATTTATTCCTAGGTATCTTATGGTTTTGGGTGCAGTTGTAAATGGGATCGACTCCTTAGTTTCTCTTTTATCTGTCTTGTTGGTATATAGAAATTTCTGTGCATTGATTTTATATCCTGACTTTACTGAATTCCTATATGGGTTTCAGCAGTTTTGGGGTGGAGTCTTTTGGGTTTTCCACATAAAGTATCATATCATTTGGAAAGAGTGAGAGTTTGACTTCTTTTTTGACAGTTTGGATGCCTTTTATTTCAATCTGGTTAGTTTTTGTGGTTTGAATTCTTTTATTATATAAAAGGTCCAGATTGGTGTGCTTCTTTGCCCTGTTGAAGCTAATGGGGTCCATCTATTCATTCGTCTGTCGTTCCTCCCCCCGCCCCCCGACCTTTAGGGGGGGAAAAAAAAAGCTTTTATTTATTTGAGAGAGAGAGAGAGGGAGCATGGGAGGGTTAGAGGGGGAGAGAGAAAGGTAGAGATAAGCAGAGTCCCCCCTGAGCGGGGAGCCCGACGCTGGACTGGATCCCTGGACCCTGGGATCAGGAGGGGAGCCGAAGGCAGGCACTTAATAGACTTGAGCCACCTGGTACTTCTTTAAATATAAACAGTATATATTCAGTGTCACCCAAACCTAAGTGCTGTTACTCTGTGAGGCATGTGTATACATGACTGTATCATAGGATATCTGCTGCTGTCACTGGCAGGTAGCTTATGGCACCAGAGAGCTTCTTTCAGACTCACCTCTGCATGGCCTTTATCTGGCAAATAGTCCTAAGAGGCCTGGGCAGTTTTTTGTTGTTCTTGTTGTTGTTGATGTTGGCAGTGTTTCACAATGACATATTTGTTTCCAACCAAGTAGTTGTTTGATTGTAGTTGTTGGGATGAAGAGTCATTGCCAGCATTGAAGCAGACCTGCCTGAACCTTCTTGTTTAAACTGCCTGTTGTTTGGTCTATCTCTTGGAACTTTACACCCTGTGGGAAACTTTACACAAACATTTCTGTATCGATGGACTTCTTATATGTTTGACAGAATAAATTATCAAGTAACTTAGGGGGCGCCTGGGTGGCTCAGTAGGTTAAAGCCTCTGCCTTTGGCTTAGGTCATGATCTCAGGGTCCTGGGATCGAGCCCCGAGTTGGGCTCTCTGCTCAGCAGGGAGCCTGCTTCCCCCTCTCTCTGCCTGCCTCTCTGCCTACTTGTGATCTCTGTCTGTCAAATAAATAAATAAAATCTTAAAAAAAATTATCCAGTAACTTAAAACATGTCAAATGATTTTTATAGTAGGTATAGTGATTTCCTTGAATTAAATTTAGCACCTTGAATTAAATCACTTCATTATTACCCCTAGACTTGACCTGTCTTTTGAATTTAATCCCTCCCACCCTCCACCTGCTGGATATACATCTACTTGACATTGCTTCCTTGGAACTACCTTCCATTGCTTTCTTTCTTTTAAGTTTGTTTATTTTTAAGTAATCTCTATACCCTGTGTGGGGCTCAAACTCATGACCCCAAGATCAAGAGTTGCATGCTCTTCTGACTGAGTCAGCTAGGTATCCTACCTTTCATTTCTTTCTTTCTTTTTTTTTTTTTTTAAGATTTTATTTATTTATTTATTTATTTGACAAAGATCACAAGTAGGCAGAGAGGCAGGCAGAGAGAGGAGGAAGCAGGCTCCCTGAGGAGCAGAGAGCCCGATGTGGGCCTCGATCCCAGGACTCTGGGATCATGACCTGAGCCAAAAGCAGAGGCTTTAACCCACTGAGCCACCCAGACCCCCCCTACCTTTCATTTCTTAATGATACTATCCTTTTCCCACTCACCCCAGGTATTAACATTTTGGAGTTACCTTTGACTATTTGCTCTGCCTCTTTTTTTCCCATTCCTAATCAGTTACTAAGCTCAGGAAATTAATACTTTTACTCACTTTGATGTTTTCCCCTGCATTTCCTCTGCTACATTTGAGATATTAGGCTGTTAGGAATTCATATCTGAATTACTAGTCCATGAACATCCTAAGTCAATTTTCCCCTCCAGAACATTCTGCTTGCTGTTGTTTTAACACCACCACTTTTGTGGTTTTTCCTGTTTATAAAGCTCTTGATTTCGTGCCATTGAATTAAATCTGACTCCTTACCCTGGCTTTGAAGGCCCACAGTTGTGTCCTGCCTTTCTAGTCTTCTCGAACTCTCTTGATATTCTGACCTCTGTTTCTCAAAAATCTTGAATTATCCCTATCCTTTTTTTCTCTGTATTTAGATCCCATCTAGTCTGTAAAAGCCAGTTAAGAGTCTTCATCTGCTGTGAAGTCTCCCTGCGCTGTTCTCCTCTGAACTCTGAGCACATGCATGTCACTGGGCAGTTAACCTTGTAGTATCCTGACACTTGCTGAGTTACAATGAGCTGTGTTTCATCATTTTTTGTTTGTAATACTTTTTATGTGAATATGTCTTGACATACATTATTTCATCTTTTTTTTTAAAGTCAAAGACAAAGAGACCAAGCAGTTCTTTTTTTTTTTTTTTTTTTAAAGATTTTATTTATTTATTTGAGAGAGAGCATGAGCGAGGAGAAGGTCAGAGGGAGAAGCAGACTCCCCGTGGAGCTGGGAGCCTGATGCGGGACTCGATCCCCCGTCTCTGGGATCATGACCTGAGCCGAAGGCAGTCGTCCAACCAACTGAGCCACCCAGGCGTCCCTCAAGCAGTTCTTCTTAACAAGCAATTCTTTATTATCCTAAAGTAAAAGTCTTAGGTAGTGGGTCCCTAGGTGGCTTAGTTGGTTAAGCATCTGCCTTTGGCTCAGGTCATGGTCTTAGGGTCCTGCTCAGCGGGGAACCTGCTTCTCCTTCTCCCTCTGCCTTTTCACCCTGCTTGTGCTCTCTCAAATAAAAAAACCTTAAGAAAATCATAGTATAATGTACCTACTGACGTAACTTAAAAGGAAGAAATAATATGTATTTTAGTATTTAAGTGCTTAGCAAAAATTATATTCTAGCAAGAAAAGATCCTGCAGATTTACAGACCCCCAACTTTTCTCCTGTATTGTGTTGTACCTTTTAAAACAATAAGACTTGAGGGGTGCCTGGGTGGCTCAGTTGGTTAAGTTGAAGCTTATGACTTTGGCTGAAGTCATGATCCCAGTGGGATCAAGCCCTGAGTTGGGCTTCCTGCTCAGTGGAGAGCCTGCTTCTCCCTCTTCCTCTACCTGCCACTCTGCCTACTTGTGTTCGCTCTCTCTCTGTCAAATAAATAAAATCTTTAAACAAACAAAAAGACTAAACTTGATACTTAATATGGTTTGTATCTCAAGTCGTAAATTATTAACAGCTTTATTTCCCATATAGTATATGGTTAATATGGCCTCTAAGTTATAAAATTTAAATTAGAAGTTATGGGAGACAAAAATCCTACTTGTAAAATGGTTAAAACACTTTATTATTGCATATTTAGCCTCCTTTTTTGGTTCTTACCCCCATTAAAATTGTTTTTCTAGAAGTTATGGATGTAATGTGCTATGTTGACTGATTCCTTTATTTTAAGATTTTAATATTTTACACAGTTTTGTTTATGTGACTTCATGTCCTATAACACCCCAAAAGAATGAGTTGTCTGCAAATACTGAGAGAAATCATTACAAAGGAATCCTGCTATGGGGCACCTGGGCTCAGGGGAGTGCTCAGCAAGGAGTCTGCTTGAGATTCTCCCTCTCTCTCTCTCTTCCTCTGCCCCTACCCCTGATGTGTGCAGTCTCTCTCTCTCAAATAAATCTTAAAAAAACCCAAACAGTCGATTAGGTATTTTATCTTTGTAAAGATCAGATTGGTGCCTAGTTGTAACAAAATTTATTTGTGTTTAGATCATACTCCTTCCACCTTGACTTTTTTCTTACACATAAAAGATCCCTTGGTAGGAATGCCTGGGTCACTCAGTTGGTTAAGCGACTGCCTTCCACTCAGGTCATGGTCCTGGGATCTAGTCCTACATCTGTCTCCTTGCTCACTGGGGAACCTGCTTCTCCCTCTGCCCGCTGCTCTCCCTGCTTGTACTCTCTCTCCTTTCTGTGTCTCTCTGACAAATAAATCTTTAAAAAAAAATCCTTTGGTAGAAGCCAGTTGTGTGTACAAAACACCTTATGTTACCGAGTCTTAAGTCTAGACATACGATCTTTTTTTAAAGCACTGGTTCATGTAGTGGCAAACGTTTAGCTGAGAAACCATCAGGAATGATGATTGAGGAAAAACCCATATATAGGAGTATCTGTAGGTTGTTGGAAAGTTCTGTCTGAATAGTTCTGTAATTTCTAAAGGCATCGTGAGGCCTGACTGGGCTCATTTTGGGCAATTAAGCACTCTAAAATCCGTCAACAAACAATTTAAAAATATGTTGGTCACAGCATTCTATCTTGTAGAGAAAAGTCTTGTGGAGAGCTTTAAGTGGCTTAACTTGATTCTTAGGATATTGGTAAAACTATTGGTTTTTCTTTTGCAGATTGACTTGTGAAACCTAATAGAGAAAGTTCTTGGGACAAACTTCACTTGGTAAGTTTGTCGTACCCCTCCCCCTACTTTGTGCTGTTTTGAGCAGCAGAAACTAGTTTACAGATTAATTGTGGGGGGGCGGGTCTCTTTGTCCATGTACATAATTATTTAGATGAGCTCTTTTTTTTTAAATATTCTTTTTTTTCCCCCCAAAGATTTTATTTATTTATGTGACAGACAGATCACAGGTAGGCAGAGAGGCAGGCAGAGAGAGGGGGAAGCCGGTTCCCCACTGAGCAGAGAGCCCAATGCGGGGCTCGATCCCAGCACCCTGGGATCATGACCTGAGTCGAAGGCAGAGGTTTTAACCCACTGAGCCACCCAGGAGCCCCTTTAGATGAGCTCTTACATGTTCACTTTAATGTTAAATCTCTAAATATGAGGGCTCAAGGCAGATTATTTTTTCAATATATAATTTGCCATAATACAGTATACTTGGGAACTTTGTATTTAAGTTGAGATTAAATGAGTTGGACCCCTAATATTTTGTTTATGGAGTAGACAGTTTTTAACAACATGGAATTCTTTTACATTAAAATGATTCTTGTTTTGAGTTTTCTTGTTACATATCTATATAAAAATGTTTCATCAGTAGAAATAGTGGTACTAATGTGACATTTAAGAAGAAAAGTTCTAAAAAATTTAATCTTGTCCCCAATGTGGTTATTAATCCTTGTTCTTTTCATAGACTGGTATGTATCTATGACTTTTTCAGTCTTCATTACTGCCTCTTGTTTCTGCCATCTGTTTAATTTACGAAATTATCTAATTTTATTGAGAAGAGAATTTGTTGTTTTAGTTTTAACTTTTTAGATCCATATCAATACTTTGTTTTGCAACCTTTAGCTTGACATTGCCTCCAGAATAAGGATCAAGCTCATTACCATGGCATTTTAGGTTCTTGACAAGTGGGCTTTAAACATTTCCCCATACACCTAGGGGCACCTTTTGCTGTAGCCACATTGACCTATTTTTCCCTTGAGTACTCTCCAGTATGTTTTTTTGTGTGTGTGTGTGTATGTCTCGTTCTTTTCTTGTGCCATTCCTGTTCCCTCTGTGTCAGTAGCTCAGAATCTCACTGGCTCAACTATTAAAAAGCTCATTTGTTCCAAAAAGCCTTCCTTGAGTGCCCAGACCAGAATCTATTTCTGTCTTTTACATCCTCATGGCATTCTATTTCTGCATCTCTTTTTACATTCTGCCTTATTAGTTATCTGTTTGTTGTCCCCATGAGATTGTGAACACCTTGAAGGCAAAAACTGTGCTCATATTTGAATTTTCAGTTCACACAGACATATCCAGAGTCCTGGGATACAGAAGTTCCACTATAATTTGATTTTAAGTAAGATTTTTGTTTTTGGTGGAGGTGAGTGTGTGTTTGATAAGAATAAAGGAGAATAGATTTTGTGCCATCTGTTTAATTTAGGAAATTGTAATCTAATTTTTAATCTAATTTAGTAGGGATTAGTTATCTTGTTGATTCAGGGTACTGGTTTTTTTTTCCTTCTTTCTGTATAATGAAGGGTTTATATGATACATATAATCTGTGACCTTATAGACTGAGTTGCAGTTGAGTTACTGTTTGTGAGTGTAAGTTTTAGTTATTGAGAAAGAAATTGGGTAGTTTCTCCTTTACAGGTGCCTGAAAGATGAGATACCATGTTCACTAGGAAGATGAAATGATATTTTACTTTTGTTAAGATTCCTCGGAAGTTGCATCTATGGGTGGTACTGATGATAGAGCCCAGAGAAGCCTGCAGATCCTAGATGTCAAATCCTCATGCATATATTAAGAAAAGAGCAATCATTTGACTTTGATGCTTGGAATAAGAATCTTACCCTTCATTTGGCCCAGTGGATCTGTATTAGACCTTTAAAGAAGGAAGTGTAATCCTAATATATTACTTGGCTCTGCAGGTTTAATTTTTACATTGCCATAATAATGTAAGTGTTCATTGATTTTTATTTTTAGAATCATTATTAACTTGATAAAGCATCCAATACCTGTATTTGCAAACAATGAATTAAAGTTTGTTTTTTTTTTTTTTTAAGATTTTAGAAATTTATTTATTCATGAGAGACAGAGGCGGTGGGGGGAGGGTGGCAGAGGGAGAAGCAGGCTTCCTGCAGAGCAGGGAGCCCAACTCGAGGCCGGATCTCAGGACCCTGGGATCACAACCCAAGCTGAAGGCAGATGCCCAACCAACTGAGCCATTCCAGGCGTGCTGTTAAAAGTGTTACATTTTAAAAAATATTACATTCTTAAGAAACATGGTCTAGGTTTGGAGGGAAAGATGTGAGATTATTGAATTAATTTTGATGCCAGGAAACATTATTTGAATTAATATAATATGGGTCACAGATTAAAAGAGACCCGAGATAGGACAACTAGATTCAGTATGTGATCCTAGACTGGATCCTCTGTTGAGGGGGAAAAAAATTAACATGAGGTATGAAATTGGTTAAGTTGAGCAGATTGTAATATAGAAGGTAGATTAATGTACTAAATCAGTGTTAAACTTTCTAAATTTTAAAACTAATACTGTGATTATTTAAGATTATTTTTGTTCTTAGGAAGTATATACTAAAGTAATGAGTACAGAGGCATGGTTTATACAGCTGTCATTTTAAAAAAATATTTATTTATTTGAGAGGTAGAGAGAGACAATGAAAGAGAGAGAATGAGAGGAGAGAGGTCAGCGGGAGAAGCAGACTTCCCACTGAGCAGGGGGCCTGATGTGGGACTTGATCCCGGGACTCCAGGATCATGACCCAAGCTGAAGGCAGCCGCCCAAACAACTGAGCCACCCTGGCACCCACAGTTGTCATTTTTTGAAAAAAATTTATTCTAGAGCAAGAGAGAGAAAAGGGTAGGAGGGGCAGAGGGAGAGAGGGTATTAAGCACATTCTGTGCTGAGCGTGGAGCCCAATGTGGGGCTCAGTCTCATGACTGAGCTCATGACCCGAGCTGAAACCAAGAGCCAGATGCTTAACTGACTGCACCACCAAGCACCACCACAGTTCTCTATTAAATGGTTCTGAAATAGGGGCACCTGGGTGGCTCAGCTGGTTAAGTGTCTGCCTTCATCTCAGGTCGTGACCTCCTGGGATTGAGTCCCGAGCCAGGCTCCCTGCTCAGCAGGGAATCTCTTTCTCCCTCCTCCTCTGTCCCTCTCTCCACTTGTGCTCTCTGTTTCTCTCTCTCTCTCTCTTTGTCGAATAAATAAAGTCTTTAAAAAGAATGGTTCAAAAATAAGTAACTGTGTATGCACACACGTGTGTGTGTGTGTGTGTGTATTTAAAAAAACAGGACAATGGTGGCAACTATCCTATCCAAGTTCTTTGTATGTAATGGAATATCTTAATGATTTAAAAGGTGCTTATTTCTATATGATAGTAATTATATTAAGCACACCATATGCATTATCCTTTAACCCTCACACGTCTTTCATGCAGTTGTTGATTTTTATTTATAGATGAAGAAACAGGGGCTCATGGGGCACCTGGGTGGCTCAGTGGGTTAACCCTCTGCCTTCAGCTCAGGTCATGATCCCAGGGTCCTGGGATCGAGCCCCGCATCGGGCTCTCTGCTCAGCGGGGAGCCTCCTTCCTCCTCTCTCTCTGCCTGCCTCTCTGCCTACTTGTGATCTCTGTCAAATAAGTAAATAAATAAATCTTATATTAAAAAAAAATAAGAAACAGAGGCTCAGAGAGATTAGTATGACTTGCTTTCAAGGTCATAGAGTTCGTAATATGGCACAACGCTTAACCAACTGAGCCACCCAGGTGCCCCTTCATTTCTTACTGTTTTTTTGATTGAGGTCATTATCTTTACACTGTGCTTAGATTAAATGGAAAACCTTTTATGCAATGTTATTCTGAGTTTCTTTAAAAAAAACTTCTTTGTAAAAGTTTATTTTCCTAATTACAAATGTAAATTCTAAAACTATAAAAACTAAAAGTCCCCACTCCCACTTCTCTTTCTTAGAGGGGTAGCCATTGAAAAAACTTCGTGTATCATTTTTCTGTGCATGTACAAACATGCTTCAGAATTAATACAAATAATGCTTTTGTATATATTTAATTTAACCTTTTAAATTACAGAACATTGACACTTCTTAAGTTGCCGCGGGAATTAGTCTTTAGACTAATTCCATACTGTAGATGCCTAGTATGCTGGGACTGGCTCCATAACTTTTTTTTTTTTTAAGATTTTATTTATTTGTCAGAGCGAGAGAGCGAGCACAGGCAGATTGAGTGGCAGGCAGAGGCAGAGGGAGAAGCAGCAGGCTCCCTGCTGAGCAAGGAGCCCGATGTGGGACTCGATCCCAGGACGCTGGGATCATGACCTGAGCCGAAGGCAGCTGCTCAACCAACTGAGCCACCCAGGCGTCCCTCCATAACTTTTTTGATGTAAGATTATTTTTAGTGTTTTATGAAGAGTTTGATTATATGCACACTCTTTACATTTAAAAAAATTTTTTTTAAGGTTTTATTTTTAAGTAATCTCTACACTCAGTGTGGGGCTCGAACCCACAACCCTGAGAGAGAGTTGCACACTCCATTGATAGCCAGGCACCACTAACTACATTTTTTAAAAAATTGAGCTTTAAGTCACATCACGTGAAACTTACCTTTTAAAGTTTAGAGTTGAGGGATTTTTAGAATGTATATAATGTTGTGCTAAACACTACTATTATCTAATTCCAGAACATTTTTATTACCCCACAAAGATGCCTTGTATCCATGAGCAGTTACTCCCTATCCTTCTTCAGCCTAATCCCGGACAACCACTAATCTACTTTCTGTCTTTATGGATTTACCTGTTCTGGACATTTCATATAAATGGTATTTAATAATGGGGTTTTTTTGCCTGGCTTTTTCCACTTAGTATAATATTCACAGTTCGTTCACATATTATCATGTATCAGTATTTCAGTCCTTTTTATTGTGTGACTTTCAGATGAACAAAGAATATTGGGGCAATAAGCCAGTTTTTTCATACTTTGCTTACTAAACCAGTTAGGTTCTCACCGATAGGGAGATCCATTTTGAATTTATAGATCAGCACAGAAACATCCTATAAAAATTTAAGAATAGGGGCGCCTGGGCTTGGTGGCTGCCTTCAGTGTGGGTCATGACTCCAGGGTCCTGGGATCGGGCCCCACATTGGGCTCCCTGCTTGGTGGAGAGCCTGCTTCTCTCTCTCCCTCAGCCTGCCCCTCTGCTTACTTGTGTTCTCTCTCTCTCTGTCAAATAAATAAAATCTTTAAAAAAACAATTGTATTACAAGAATATTGTTTTTGCATTTGCAGGTTGGGTTTTTTTTTTTGCTTGTTGGTTTTAATCTTTATTATTTCATTCAAAGTTTATAACATTTTTCATATTACTATCAACGTTAGAAACTTGAGTCTTTGCTGCATTTTTCCTCTAATAGGTTAGGACCATGAGGATTTTCACAAAGGCATTATGGAGTTTGGATTTAACTAGTGGGAATTGGCTGGGTGATATTTAACTTGTTCTTGGGTGACTCTGGTCAGGTCTGCAGATCCATGTATGTGTGGTTCTTTAATTAAAATATGGCCAAGTAGGGGAAGATTGCCAATTTTGTCCTTTCCCCCCCCTTTTTTTTTCCTTTTTAAAGATCCACGTGTAAAGGAAAGTCTTGCCAGACACTGAAGAAGGGAAGGGGATTTCTCCTCCTAATCTGGGTCTCCTGTCATGGTAAGTAAAAAGAAATAACAAGAAAATTGGGATTGAACTCTATCCTGAAATTAAGTGAACACTAATAGGTCCATACATTTTTATTTTTTAAATCACTTTTCTTTTCCTGAACTCTCTTCTTGTTACCTTTCTTTTGTTGTTTATTCAGTAATAATGGAGCATTTTAGTGTTTTAGAATAGTGTCTGTCTGTCTGTCTTTCTTTCGAGATTTTATTCATTTGACAGAGAAAAAGTGAGAGGAAACACAAGCAGGGGGAGTGGGAAAGGGAGAGAAGCAGGCCTTCCGCCGAGCAGAGAGCCCAATGTGGGGCTTGATCCCAGAACCCTGGGATCATGACCTGAGCCTAAGGCAGACATTTAACGACTGAGCCACTCAGGCGTCCCTGAGAATAGTTTATTTCTGTTTAATCCTGTGAATTAGATAATGTATGTTACTTTTCAGTCAGGTAATAAGTGGAATTAAGACTAAAATTCATGGTTTTGGGATTCTAGGTTTCTTATCCTTTTCTAGTAAGCAAGATGTAGTGAAAACCCTGTGTGTTTGTGTGTGGTATGTCTGTAGAAGAATTATGATATGGTCATACACATATTCTTTATAAATTCACCTTTCTGGATAGCAGTAAATCCCTACTTCCTCTTTCTCTTTAAGATAGTATTTTTATCCCAATGAAGGTGTAGCAGCTTTCCACACCTCCTACCTGCATCTTTGACTATAGAGCATATAATGGACATTTCAATGACTTGTGGGCCATTTAGGGCTCCGTCTAAGCAGAGAAGACGGAGCAATGAGCCAGCCACATTTCTATCAGTCCTGAGCATATGTAAACAGTGCTTCAAGGCTTAAAAAAGAAATGGTGCTCTGTAATTTGTCCTGCTTCTTCCTTGTTACGTTTCCTAGATGGAGACTATTTCATGCTGGCGCACAAAGAAGGAATTGAAAAGGCCATGTTAATTTCAAGCTTCATTAGGGACATGGCTTGAAAATGCTTTTTAAAATCAAAAACAAACTAAAACAGAACAGAAAAACTAGTTGTGCAAAAATGTCATACTAAAAGAAGGAGAAAGGTAACTGCTTTCATTTTGAAGCTGAGCCAGTTTTTTCTTAGTTTGTGGGTGTAACAACTTTTTGATATATCTTATATCCAGACACTGATGAACCTTTAATATTATTTCTCTAGACTACATTTTATTTTATTTATTTTTTTTAAAGATTTATTTATTTATTTATTTGAGAGAGAGGCAGTGAGAAAGCATGAGCGAGGAGAAGGTCAGAGGGAGAGGCAGACTCCCCGCGGAGCTGGGAGCCTGATGCGGGACTCGATCCTGGGTCTCCGGGATCATGACCTGAGCCGAAGGCAGTCGTCCAACCAACTGAGCCACCCAGGCGTCCCTACATTTTATTTTATTGGTTTTCCCACAGAGTGTTTAATGAATTGAAAAAATGTTTGTCTAATATTTATGTGGTATATATGCCAATGCTAATGAATAACAAATGACAGCCTTATAAAAGCAGCTCTGTTCTGTACTGAGGGGTTGTCCTTTATTGTAGACCGTGTAGCTAGGAAGAGTGTGGTTCTCGTACTGGTGCTGCTGGGTCTCTGCTGGTGCCCTGCGAATAGTCTTCTGGTGTGCTCTGGAGAAACTTTTATGTGCTGAAGTTGGGGAACAGTATGGCCATGTGTCTATTTTTAAAAAAATTTCTCATAAAGGAACATTATAACAAGTTTTTACAAATACTCTGATAATTCTTCCACCAAAACCCCTGGTTGTAATCCTTTCTACCTAGTTCATGTCCTCATGTATATTTTTTTTATGTATTTGGAATTAAAGCATAATTAAATTTCTGTTTTGCTTATTTCACTAAAGGAATTAAACATTTCCCTGTGTTGATTCATTGGATTCCTAATGTTCATTTTACTAGCTGTATAATATTTTGCAAGTTGTTGAACCATTGATTTAATTAATATCCTAATTAATTGATGTATTCTGTTGTTTCAGCATTTTGGTTGTATATGCTTAATCCTTATTTTTTGTGTAGTGCATTCAGGAGTACTGAATTTTTTTTTTTTTTTAAGATTTTATTTATTTATTTGACAGAGAGCACAAGCACGGGGAGCAGCTGGCAGAGGGAGAAGGAGAAGCAGGCTCCTTGCTCAGCAAGGAGCCAGATGCGGGACTTGATCCCAGGATCTGGGATCATGACCTGAGCCAAAGGCAGACACTTAACCCATTGAGCCAACCAGGCGTCCCAAAGTTTGTTTGTTTGTTTGTTTCTTTTTTTTTTTTTTTTTTAAAGATTTTATTTATTTGACAGAGGGAGAGATCACAAATAGGCAGAGCAGCAGGCGGGGAGGTGGGGGGGAAGCAGGCTCTCTGCTTAGCAGAGAGCCTGATGTGGGGCTCTATCCCAGGACCCTGAGATCATGACCTGAGCCGAAGGCAAAGGCTTTAACCCACTGAGCCACCCAGGTGCCCCCCAAATTTTCTTTTCTAAAATGTATACCTCTGTACTAATTTGAGTAACATCTCTCTTAAGCTTATAAAGATTAAGTGAGTTTGAAGTCTTTTTTCATATGTTAAGCATTAGGAGAATGTTTTCATGTTTTATGGAAAATCTCAAGCTTGTACAGAGAGACAGTGAACGATTATGTGTATCAATCTACTGCAGTAATTATTAATTCATGGCCATACTTGTTTCTTCTGACTCCTTCACTGTCAACTCTTGGATTATTTTGGATTATTTTGAAACAAATCCCAAGCCTTGTATCAAGAGAAATTTGTATTTTTGATGGGCTTCAATACCAGTCTTAAGAATAATGACTGGAATTGACAATGAGACTGATAATTATTTTTATTTTTACATTTTGTCCAGTATTCCTACACATATTTTACTCTCAGCAGTAGTTTGTTTGTTTGTTTGTTTCTCTTTTTTTTTTTTTTAAGCCTGGAAGTTTGTATGTGAATTTAGTTAATGGGTATTTTGACTTGTTGGCAGTCTCTGCTTCCTGTATTCTTTAAATATTTCTTTGTAATGTTGATTTCCCCTCTAATGCATAGATTACCGCTCTTACCTACATAAGCCAGTAGCAGAAACTAGCTTGGAACTGTGGTGACTAATCCCTTTTCAAGATTTTGTAGGTAGTCCCACTGACTTTATGGAACTGGTAGAGACTAAGAATTTCCAGATTCCACAATACCTGGTGTCCCTCAGCAATACTAGGAAATCGACCATATGGGATATATGCTCCCTAGAACTAATAAATTACTACTTGCAGCCTGGGAGAAATTTTGCAAGCCTCTTAGGAGGCCAAGACTTGCTAGTCTGTTTCTTCCTTCCCTTTTGTCTCCTTCCAGCTCCTTATTCTATCAGAATAGGTATGTTAAAGTTTGACCTTTTTTACCCATTTTTATCAATGAAATTTAGAAACTAATAAATTAGGCAGTTAATTTAACTTATGTTATGAAATACCATTCTAGGATGTCAGTAGCTTGTCCTAATGTTAATTAAGTCCTTAGTGATTACATGCATATTTATGTATACGGGGGAAATCAGCTGTAAAGCCTTATAGGTAATGTGAATTGAGATAGTCTTAAAAAGCACACTTACTTTATTTGACTGTAAAGAAAATATTACTTCATGATCTTGCCTTGCTGACTTAATTCTCTGTTATGTTCATTACCATTCATTCCATTTTCAGTTTTCACTGGCTACTTTGGTTATATACGTTAGCATAGATTAGCATCCAAGTGAATGTGCCAGCAAGAATAGATTTGTAGATCTGTAATGGCTTATTTTTGGTTTTGTTTTTAGCTTGCTACATTATTTTAATTCTGTGCTATTTAGAGGTCAGTAAAAAACTAGGTCCAGTAATCACTTGAAGAAATGAGTGACTCTGTAAAATGATCTTGAAGAAAATAAAAGTTCAGGCCTATATGTTTGTGTGGGTTAAAAAGTTAATGTAATGCCGTGGAGGTATGTTTACTGTGTACTTTTATGTAATAATTTTTTAAAAATTATTTATTTGTTTATTTGACAGAGAGACCACAAGAGAGGGAACACAAGCAGGGAGAGTGGGGGAGAGAGAGAAGCGGGCTTCCCTGCCAAGCAGGAAGCCCGATTCGGGGCTTGATCCTAGTATCCCAGGATCATGACCTGAGCTGAAGTCAGACGCTGAATGACTGAGCCACCAAGGTGCTCCTATGTAATAATTTTTTAAAGATTATTAGAGCTGGGGGAGGGGCAGAGGGAGAAGGTGAGCATCTCAAGCAGACTCCTTGCTGAGCACAGAGCCTCACACAGGGCTCGAGCTCACAACCCCAGATCACAACCTGAGCAAAATCAAGAATCCAATGCTTAACTGACTTAGACACCCAGGTGCCCCTTTTATGTAGTAATTTTTAAAAGTATTCCCCCTCATAGTGTTTCCTACCTTTCCCCTGTTGCATTTTGTAAGAAAAATCTTCCTAAAATCAAGATTCCTGTTATCTTTTCTTGGTTTTCAGTGTAAATACTCAGTGATCTTTGGGTCAGGAGCTACCTCTTAATAATGGAAATAGAATTGGTTAAAAGAAAAAAAAGGTAACACTTATAGAAAAATGAGTTCCTTTCAACTATCACTGTATCCCTTGTTATTCCTTCACTCAGTCATTGACCTCGGAGGAAATGACTGACGAGGGATAAAAATGGAACAGACTGACACAGATCTCTTCTTTATCTAACAAGTTATTTTGGTGTTTATGGGAGTGGAGCCTTTTTATAAACCTTTGTACACCCCAAGTAATTATATTTTTAGAGGCTCTAAGCCACACGATATTAACCTTACTGAAATATACTGCATTGATTAAACTTTTTTTTTACTATGAGAAATTGAATTTTTTATAGTTTAACTTTTATAATTATTTATCAGCCATAATTTCTTAATTCATCATGGTAAATACCTCACAGCCCTAGGGATGTGACTCTGTTGACACCTGATTTGTTTTCAGATATAACAAGACTTTATTTAATGATGACTGATGTTTCATAAATTTTTTTTTGATTTCATGAGCCATTTATAAAGCTGTTACAGTTTTATTTTTAGAACTTGAAGTCAGTAATGTCTTTCTATATTTTAAATATCAAACCTGTAAAAGGTAACATTCTTCTGCCTTAAAATAAAGTGGGTGGATGGAATGGGCCCAGTCAGCTAGTAGCCAAGAGACTGCTTTTATGGTGGTAGATGGGTGAGGGTTTGTTACTCAATTTCTGTATGGCTCTTCTCTGGTCACAGATTAGTGCTGGAAGAATGGTTTTAGAGTAAGTGTGACTTCAAATGAGCCCACTTGAATGGTGTTTTGAGTTGCAGTATAGTAGATAGAGCTATAGTTTTCCCAACTCTGCTTTGAGGATCCCTTCTTACATTGCTGACTTATTGAGGACCCCAGAGAGATTTTGTTTACATAGGGTATGTCTGTCTATACTTTATTAGAAATTAAACCTGAGAAGTCTTTAAAATGTTCTTTTGTTCACTTAAAAACAATAGTAACTGGGGTGCCTGGCTGGCTTATTTGGTAGAGCACGCAACTCTTGATCTTGGGGTTGTGAGTTTGAGCCCCATGTTGGGTGTAGAGATTACTTAAAATCTTAAAAAAAAAAAAAAGTAATGAAAACCAACTAAATGTTAACATAAATAACATTTTTGATGAAAAATAACTTTTTCCTCATCCAGAGATAGTGTAAACAGTGGCATTATTTTAAAATTTTTACAGATCTCTTTAATGTTTTGCTTAATAGATGATAGCTAGATCCTCTTATCTACTTTTGCATTTAATTTGTTAAAATTGTTGTTGAAAAAAATGTTGAAAAATATGCAGTAAATCCAGCCTCACATGGATATATAGTTAGAAGAATATTTTAGTAGTTTTTCCATCTGGAGAATATTGTGGGTATTCTTCTGTTATACCAAAGCAAGGAATATATGTTCCTTTTTTTGGGGGGGGGCAAGAATTATTTCTTTAAAGTCAGTTGCATTGTGGAATCTGAAATCGTATCAGTGAACTTACTACATTCTATTAAATTTTTTAAAAGATTTATTTATTTTAGATGGGGGAGGGGCAGTGGGAGAGGGAGAGAGAATCCTAAGTGGACTCTGCACTTAGTATGGAGCTGGACATGGGGCTTGATCTCACGACCCTGAGATCATGACTTGAGTTGAAATCAAGAGTTGGACGCTTAACTGACTGCACCACCCAGGTGCCCCAATATATTCTATTACATTTAAAGCCATTGGTCTATCTTGCACTTTAAATGGATCTTTTTTATCCGTGCATGATTTTGTAACATTATGCATTTGTCATTTTGAAAATAATTGCTAATTGAATAATGTTGATCTTTCAAATATAGACCTATTTCTCTATATAATTTTTTATTTTTTTTTATTTTCTTTTTTTTTCTGAAGATTTTATTTATTTGACACAGAGAGATCACAAGTAGGCAGAGAGAGAAGGGGAACTAGGCTCTCCACTGAGCAGAGCGCCCAATGCGGGGCTCGATCCTAGGACCCTGAGACCATGACCTGAGCTGAAGGCAGAGGCTTAACACTTTAAGCCACCCAGGCGCCCCTACTTTTTATTTTCTTAAGTAGGCTCCGATACCCAGCATGGAACGGAATGTAGGACTTGGAACTCACCATCCTGAGATTGAGATTGAGACCTGAGCTGAGATTGAGAGTTGGATGCTTAACTGACTGACCCACCCCTGTAATTTCTTTCAAAAATCACACTTGGGGGTGCCTGGGTGGCTTAGTAGGTTAAGCATCTGCCTTCAGCTTGGGTCCTGAGTTGGGCTCCTTGCTCAGCGGGAGCCTGCTTCTTCCTCTGCCTACGCTTCCCCCTGCTTGTGCACACGTGTGCTGCTTCTCTCTCTGACAAATAGATGAAATCTTTAAAAAAATGAAAATAAAAATCACATTTGGTAGTATTGGCTCTGATTTTGTCAGAAAAGTCTGCTTAAGTTTTGGCAATCTGTGGAGCTCTTCATTTTAGCAGATGATGGGTTTTTCAAGATTCAAATTTTCACATAAAAGCTTTATCATTAGTAATTAATGATGTCACTTGTAGGGAAAAAAACCCTGCCAGTTTAAGTCTGAATTATAGTTTGTCAGATGTTCTTTCAATTAAAATGGTATTTAATGGGAAAAAAAAACCAAAAACAAAAAAACAAAAACTGGTTAGTTCAGCTGGTAACTAAAACAGTTGCACAGGGGCACCTGGGTGGCTCAGTCATTAAGCGTTGGCCTTAGGCTCAGGTCATGATCCCAGGGTCTTGGGATCTGAGCCCCATGTTGGGCTCCCTGCTAGCTGGGGAGCCTGCTTCCCCCTTTCCCACTCCCCCTGCTTGTGCTCCCTCTCTTGCTTGTCTCACTGTCAAATAAATAAAATCTTAAAAAACAAAACAAAACAACCATTGCACGATGCTTTACCTTGAGACAACCATAACATGTCAGTATGTAGCAGAAGTGTTTCATGTTATTTCCTATATAAAAAAAGACTTACCAAAGGGTCAAGATTAAATAAAATTTTATCATTTTTCCTCTGCTTTATCAAGGACATCTGAAGTGAAATTGGCGTATTGCTTATACTAAGGTGTCAGTAGTTTTATCTGTTAATTCTTTTTGCACTGTTAGTACAAAGGTCAATGTGAAAAAAGGCAGATAATGTTTCAGTACTAATGTGGAAGTGTTTCTGACCACATAGAGCTCCTGAAAGGTCCCAGAATCTTTAGATCTCACTTTTTTTTTTTTTTTTTTAAGATTTTTATTTATTTGACAGAGATTACAAGTAGGCAAGAGAGGCAGGCAGGGAGAGAGAGGAGGAAGCAGGCTCTCCGCGGAGCAGAGAGCCCGATGTGGGGCTCGATCCCAGGACCCTGGGATCATGACCTGAGCTGAAGGCAGAGGCTTTAACTCACTGAGCCACCCAGGCGCCCTGTAGATCTCACTTTGAGAGCCACATTAGTAGTGTTACTGTGTTATGATTAAGATTGCTATTAGGTAAAACCATAAGTGGGTTTATAGTTAGGATTTATAGGTAGCATGTTATTTATAGGTAGGATATATTTTTTCCTTTGAGGAAATTTAAAGAATTGCTGGAATTGTGTTAAGCAGAACATGTAGGTAGAACTGTCCTCTAAATAGTGGTTATAATTCTTAGTGCTTTCAGAGGACACGATATGGCTTTTGCTCTTGTAAAATGTGCTGTATAATTCTATAATAATTTATTCTATAAATTAGATTCTATAAATTCTATAAAAAAAGGGAGATTCTATAATAATTTACAGTTAGGCTTTCCAGTAGATTGCTTTACTCCTGTCTTCCTAAACCATAAAAATTCATAATATAAAAAACTACTTTTTAAATACACATTATAATTAGTTGAAGTGCCATTTAGATGAGAACTTAGTGCTTCTTTTTTTGAAATTGTTGTAATAGAAATGTTTCGTAATTTAAGGCAGATTAAACTAGGGACAGTGGTTCACATGTTTTCAGTTTTTGAGGGATTCAGTTCCTAAACTTAAATTTTTAAAGAAGCCTTTCCATTGTGGAAATCTCACATCTAACCAAAGTAGACACAATGGTTTAGCGAACCCCTGCTTTTCCCCAGTTTTCTCAGTTATCCCTCATGGATAATTTTATTTCATTTGTTTCCCACTCACTTCCTTTCTACTCTTCCCCCTCCAATTATTTTGAAGCAAATTGTAGATATCACATCATTTAATTCTTCAGTAATTCAGGATATAGCGTTCAAAAATAAGAATTTAAGGTTATAACAAAGAGAAACTCTCTTGGTTTCTCTTACAAGTAATGTGTTATAATTTATTTGTGCTTAGTAAGAATGTTCTTTATGCTCAAAACTTTTTTTTTTTTCCCCATCCATGTACTCTCTGACTTATATATTGGATGGACACCTTATATATTGGATGGAACACTTTGGGGATGAATATTTTTTCCTTGAGCTTTCTGCCTGTTCACCTTGGTAACTGGACTCTGAATTGTGATCATGCTACTAGACATGGCAGAAAAATAAAATATGAATGACTGAGAGCTTTGAAATTATTTAAAGGTTTTGGGTTTTTTCAGGATGAAGAGACTCAGCACAGCCTTGAGTGCATCCAGGCCAATCAGATTTTTCCCAGGAAGCAGCTGATCCGGGAGGATGAGAATCTTCAGGTAATTACAGACCACTTTGATTATGAAATAAGTATTTAGCCTCATAGTAACAGTGTAGCAGAGCTAATGGATTGAAGTAATGTACTGTATAATTTTGTTTTTCCCTAAACCATACTCATAGTAGAAATGCAGCCTGGAAAACAATCTCTTTTTATTTTATTTATTCATTTTTTTTAAAAGATTTTATTTATTTATTTGATACAGAGAAAGAGATCACAACTGTAGGCAGGGAGGCAGGCAGAGAGAGAGGGAGAAGCAGGCTCCCTGCCGAGCAGAGAGCCCAGTTCGGGGCTCGATCCCAGGACCCTGGGACCATTACCTGAGCTGAAGGCAGAGGCTTAACCCTGTGAGCCACCCAGGCGCCCCACAGTCTCTCTTTTTAGAAACTTATTTCTTGAGAATTCGTTATTTGAGAGGATCATCTCTCTGTCATTCCTTCAGTAGTCTAGAATTTGAATAACCAGGTATATTTGATATGTGTATATAAATCATCCTTTTTAAGTCCCTTACTTATTTATTTTTGAGTGACAGGTCTTTATCATCCCTTTGTCCAGCCTGTGCTTGAAGACTCTGCTTTACTGCTTTAGAACTCTGAAAGGTTTCTTTTTCCATTTTGAAGGTTCCTTTTCTCGAACTTCATGGAGAAAGCACAGAGTATGTGGGCCGTGCTGAGGATGCCATCATTGCCCTTTCTAATTATAGACTTCACATCAAGTTCAAGGAGTCTCTTGTTAATGTAAGTGATTACCAACTGTTTTCCCACTGAAGTAGAGGGAGAAAGGAAGTAAAAAAAAACACAAAAAAATTGTTAATGCTCTCAAAGAGAGAAGTGTTATACACAGTTGGGTATGAAAACATTGTGTACTCTGCTTTTCTCTTTCTCAGTTTAGCGCTCGGGACACTAGGTTAACAAGCAACTCTTACTCCTGATTCAAAATGATAAACGTAGTTGTCAGCTGAATTGTCCATTTTTTAGTAACACTGAATGATTTGTACTAGGTAATGGTGTATCATTAAGCTTTATAAGGGTACAAAGGCTGTATAGGCTTTTATTCTTCAATCTTTAGTATTTAACAGCTGCCTCAGTTGAGATAATTTCTGGGACCTTAATGTCAAGTGATGAGGTGTACTTTGAACTCCATGCAGACTCTCATTATAGGATGAAGTTAATTGCTTCTTAGTGGAATAAGCATGGATGTTAAATACAATGTTTATTTGCATAATGGACTGTATTACTGAAGAAAAGGGAGGCCCTCAGTTCTCAAGAGTGCATTTACCCTTTTCAGTTATGAGGGTATTCTCAGTAAACTGGTTCTTCAATGCACTGCCATCATTAGTTTTCAATGAATGTGCCTTCACCACAAAGATATGCAAGTTCATATACTTCCAGCAAATGAATGCCTTCTTCCTTTTTCCTTTGCTAGTATTGTGGCTTTCTTTTTGCAGTTTGATTCGAGCCGTGAGAGATGTATTAAGACTTCTTATAAAAGTTCAGGACTCTCCTTTCATTCAGACTTTACATTGTGTGTTTTGGGGTTCATTTTGGGTTCTTTGAAATCTGTCACTTAAGTTCATTTTACTCAGTGGTCCAGAAGTTACCTAACTCCTTTGTCAAATTCTTTTGTTTGTTGAAATGCTGTCCTTTTTTAAATAATTGGCTTTTATCATTTATATAGTATTATTATTTTTTGTAGTTAAACATTTATATCAAGGAGCTGTTTTGGCCTGAATTTCTCCTGGAGTGTAGATCTGGGCTCTGACTGTCCATCAGCTAAAAATACACATTGGATTCATCAAAGAAAGAGGCATGCTGTGCACTCATACCATATAGCACTGTATTCAGAAGGGTCCATTTGATATTGGGTGGTCATGATAGGAGGGAACAGGATGAAAACGCCTATAAAATCCTGGCAACCAGAATTTGCTTCCCAGCCACTGTGAAAGTAAGGACAGTAATAATTAGTAGAATTGCCCAGTTTAATCTTGTGTTTAAATTGTTTATTTGATTGGAATTAATGAAATTGTACTTAAGTTGCATGTGGGGATGATACAGTTTCATGTTACTGTATTTTTCCATATTGTCCCCTATTTCTCAACTTACTGCCTCAGAGCTAGGTTTTTTCCAAGGCTGTTTTTAGATTTATTTGGAAATAGGGTCTGTTGGAGAGAAAGCATGGATTTGATCATGTCATTTGCCAGTCTAAGGCCTCCAGTGTTTCTTCAGTATTTCTAAGATGAAATTACTTAGCATGGTATTAGGCTAAGTGGTGTGATCCTTGGTCTCTGCCAGCTTTTCTGTCAGTTTCTCTCTTATCCTCTTTCTCCCCTTTGTATTATTAGTAAAACCACCCTCCTTAAAGTATTCAGCCACATGTCACACTTTTGAATTCTCTCTCTTGTTTCCTGCCTGGGGAATTTCTCTTCATCTGTCAAAACCCAGTTTAGGTGGTAACTTCTGTGAAGCCTTTCTCTGTTCCCTCCCTGACAGTTTGTTACCCTTGCCTCTGACTTCTTCAGTATCTCAAGCATGCCTTTACAGCATTTACAAGATGTGTTATAATTTTTTGGTTCTTCATCTTTGTATTTTCAGAATTAGCATGTTTCCTGGTGTGGTATTCAGTAAATATTAAGTGAATTGAAGTTAATATGAGTTTGAAATGGATATTAGACCATTTTAAAACCCCTTTTGGGTTTAAAGTTCATTTAAAAACAAATTTCTGTGTGACTAGGACTGTCATCATCATCTCTAACAGTAGTATATGAGTAGTAGGCTATTTACTGTAATTGTTGATCCCCCATTATGATTGAGGTATAGTGCTTAAGAAAACTTACACTGTTCTTACTTTTGACCCATTTCCTCACCTAAAAGTGTTATTTCAGCATAATAACCCTCTAAGGCATAGAACCTGCATGTCATGTAAAAGTCCCAAGATAATGGCTTTGCACTGAGAAATGGTTGTTCAAAAGTATTTTGGCATTGCAGCAACTTTAAACATTTCAAATTAAGAGAGACTGGGATTTCTCCATACAAATACTCACATCATGGTTAGTGCTAAGGTTCTTAAACCTGTGGTTACTACTTCACAAAACAGTGGCTGTTCCTGCACTAGGTCCTGGGGGGAGACAAGAGAGTTGGTGGTGTCGCCCCATCTTTACTTTTCCCTTTCTCTTTCCCCTTCCCTTCTCCCCTCCCTCTTCCCCCCTCTCCCTCCTCCCCTCTCCTTCCTTCCTTCCTTCCTTCCTTGCCTTTTAAATCAACATATTTAATACTTTAGGAAATGACTTACCATCAAGTTTTAAATAGTTACCTGATATCATATATTCTCTTTTAATTTTACAGCACATTGAATAAAACATGCCTGTAAATTTAGATACCATAACATCATTACTTTAAATATATTCACTGGGTATCAGTTTTCCAAGTCCTAGAATAAAGAACGTCTGTAGGAGAGTTCATTTGTAACATTGAAGGTATGAATTGCTCCCATTCTGTGCTTTTCCAAAACTGTATTTTTGCATATGTACAGGTATATTTCTTTGCTCAGCTCATTTATAAACAAGTGTTCAAGTGAATTCATGAAAATTTAAAACAATTTTTGTTGTGTAATTCAATAGACTGCCTCTCAATCTGCTGCTTCTGAAATCCCAGTAAGTAGCATGAGAATCCTAGGTGGTTTTTGCACCTGTGCTTTGGAACAAGTTGGTTTTGACTGTCAGAAGTTCACCTTGCAAAGCAGCAGAATTTGTCCTCTCTGCATGAGTCCCTTCCATTTTACTAGACAAAGTGCTAGTGGTACACTATGATAACAATTTGTGGAGTGAGGAAAAATTGTGTACATAAACAGATGGAATTGTGATCCTCAAAAAATGTAAAGTGAATTTCAACTAGGAATAATTTGTAAAATCAACATTAGTATTTAAAAAGACAGCAGAGCTTCTGTTTCCAGGCTGGCCTGTTAATGCTTTTTAGGAAAAATGTGCAAGTGTAGAGCTGCAAACATTTTCCTTAGCATTTTTTCACATTCTTTTATTGTCTAACTGTAGTATAGCAAAAATCTTTATTCCCCAAGTATCAGAAGGCGGTTACTGTCAACCATTCCTTCACGCACCTTGGCGGCAGTATTCATATGCCAGCAGAGGTCTCTGAATCAGTGCTAGAAGAGCAGCTTGTAAATATAAAAGGTGAGCAGTAGAGTTTGGATCTTTAACTGGTGACAGTCTTCTGACTGGTTTTTATGTAAGATTTAGGGCCCAGATACTTCACAGCTTATTACAGATTTTAGGTTTAGACTCATTATTTTCACTCAGTTACTGCCATTTTTAATTCAAATGGATGTACAGAATTAGTACTTCCTATTCAGGCTATAAAAAGGGCATTGTTTTTAAAAGGTAGACCTATCCCACTTTTAAATTCTGGTGCTTAAAAATACTGCACATGTGCATGTCCACACACACAAATGGGGAAAGAATTAAAGTAAACATAATAGGATAGATGATGTAAAATTCCCTCTGGAGTGAGATGGTACTATGGATCTTTAATACTGTGCATGTCTATTATAATTTTTAACTGCTGCTCTTCTGCTTTTTTGGATTGATGCTCTTATGAATTTTGATGCCCATGATGTAACTGTTGGCCTTTTGAGGAATTAACAGCACTGAGTGTGTTTGATGCATTGTTTGAGCATGAGTTTGGTGGAGATTATAAGAGGAAAATCACTGTAAAGGAAGTTAGAATTATCTTGCAGGAAGAAGGTAGAGGCGAAAGAAGCAAAAAGAAAATGAGTTGCTACAAAACCCTGAATCAGTGTGTCTGGGAGCATCTGAATGTATGTGACTTTAGATTTTTTCGTACTCTTCCATGGATAGAACTGTTCATAAGGAATCTGGTTTAAATTCTATTTTCCTCTTGAAGGTCCCTGGTGGAGAGGCCACTTAGTTCTGAGAGAAACATTAAAGTAGAGCTCGTACGGCAAGGAAGGGCAATCTTAGAGGAAGAAGAAAAGGTGCACCATTATAAGGGAAGGAGCTTGGGCTAGAAGACAGGTGCATGGATTCTGGTCCTATGTTTGCCACTAGCTTATAGCGTAGAAGCTTAACCTCCCTGGGCTATAAAATGGCCTGGATTCAGTGGTATGGATTGAAGACAATCTATAATTGTTTGCTAATAGGGTTGAATATGGGGTTTGCCTGGTTACAGAAATGGTAAGAGCTCCTCTTGATGTGTGAGGAAAATTGAGAAACCTAAAGCAATGGAGCAGGCCTTAAAAAAAAAGAGAAACTTAGTGTTTTTTGGTTGGGCGTGTAAGAGGAAAAGAAAGCCTGTTCTGCCTTTTTGGAAGAGGAGGCAGTCTGTGGAGGGAACATTGAAGGGAACATTGGGGTAGAAAGGAGAAGAAAAAAGGGAGTTGTTCATTTGGTATATAAAATCACGTATTTTTCTCTTATATGTCTCTCTTTTTTAATTACTGCATATTAAACTTCCCTGCATGTGACAATCTGCATGAGCATTAAAATCTGTTTTCCATATCTATGACTTGAGTACACATGGTGGTTTCTGGTGACTTGCTAGTAGTATCTGCATACTAGCATCTGGTATTTTTAGCCTTCTTCCTTAAATTTGTGATGTTAAAATGTGTGAAAATTTGCATATCGAATGCATTTTATTTTTTTAAAGATTTTATTTATTTGACAGATAGAGATTACAAGTAGGCAGAGAGATAGGCAGAGAGAGAGGAAGGGAAGCAGGCTCCCTGCTGAGCAGAGAGCCCGATGCGATGCGGGGCTCCATCCCAGGACTCTGGGACCATGACCTGAGCCGAAGGCAGAGCCTTAACCCACTGAGCCACCCAGGCGCCCCTCGAATGCATTTTAGGTAGCAAATATTTTGCATGCTCTAAGGTGTTTCGTTATTCTGGAAGTCTGGACACAGGCTGATCCAACAGTAGGGCATGTAAAGCTTATCTCTTCTTTATAGCACAGTAGCACAGGCTCGTTCACTTCCTCCAGCAGTTGCTATTAGCATTAGTTGGTTTTCAGATTTTATAGTTATAAGGAAGGTGACTGAAGGGGACCTGGGATGCAGGGGACTTCTGAGAGAGCAGCCTTTCCATGTGGGTTTGTAAAGCTACTCTCACTCCACTCCAGACACTTCCTGTTCCCTCTGCCTGGGACTTCCTATGCTGTGACCATTTGATGTTCAGAAAACATATAGGCAGGTTGGAAATTGGTCCAAGGAAGTCAGGAAGTAGGCAGACTTAGTTGGTAAAATTTTAGAAATTTGAGATTAGATTTCAGGCTTCTTAATTGCCATTCTTGTAGCCACTTTTGGGAAGGGAGGGTGAAGGGAAAGGGGTTGTATTTAAACAAAGCAAATGCAATGTGAGAGTCTGTTACAGGGCATCCAAAAGCAGTATGAGTCTTATAGGGCACCCAAAGGACTGACCTACAGACAAATCAGTGTCCTCTTCCAATCTCCATATATTTTTTTTTTTTAAAGATTTTATTTATTTATTTATTCGTCAGAGAGAGAGGGAGAGAGAGAGAGCGAGCACAGGCAGACAGAGTGGCAGGCAGAGGCAGAGGGAGAAGCAGGCTCCCCGCCGAGCAAGGAGCCCGATGTGGGACTCGATCCCAGGATGCTGGGATCATGACCTGAGCCGAAGGCAGCTGCTTAACCAACTGAGCCACCCAGGCGTCCCTCCATATATATTTTTTTTTAAGATTTTATTTATTTATTTGGGAGAGAGAAAGTGGCAGTGTGTATGTGTGCACACAAACTTAGGGAGAGGGAGAAGCAGACTTGCCCCTGAGCGGGGAGCCTGATGTGGGGCACCATCCTGGGACCCTAGGATCATGACCTGAGCCACTTAACAGACTGAGCCACCCAGGTGCCACCTATCTCTATCTTTTTAATCTGTGTTCTTCCTTTATAGCTTACCCCTACCCGTTGATATATATTGTATTTTTCCTTCTGAGATGTACAGGTCTTGAAAGAATTTTTAGCTATATCAGCTACCGTTTCTCACAGCACCTAGACTTAAAAACAGAGGGCCAGGGGCGCCTGGGTGGCCGAGTGGGTTAAAAGCCTCTGCCTTCAGCTCAGGTTATGATCCCAGAGTCCTGGGATCTAGCCCCTGCATCGGGCTCTCGCTCAGCATGGAGCCTGCTTCCCCCTCTGTCTCTGCCTGCTTCTCTCCCTACTTGTGATCTCTGTCTTGTCAAATAAATAAATAAATAAATAAAATCTTTAAAACAAAACAAAACAAAAAAACCCCAGAGGGCAAGAGTTCCTTTTTTCTCAGAATACAAGATTTCTTCACTTACTCCCAGTCCTATTATGAGGGAATTTTTAGTTTATAGACTAAGCAAGAACTAAGAACTAAGCAAGATGGTTCTGAGTTCTGAGGTAGAAACTCCCGTTTTCTATATATTATTTTGCTTGCTTCTTTTGTTTAATCCCTGCCCCAGTTTCTGTTTCTTATCCCAGACATCCAGCACTGGGCTTCTTTTTGATTCTTACATCATTTTTCTGCGAGTTCTCTGCTGACTCTGGCAACTGCGTGGTGGGGCAGGGTTTGCAGGCAGCCTGTTTCTGAAACTGGCTCAGCTAATATGATGGCCACCTTGTGTAGGGAGCACGCTCTTGTTTCTGTGCTAGAGACTGTCTCTTCCTATGCTAAACATGAATTCTTGAAATGCTACTCAGAATTGTCAGAGCTACATTTTGCCTGGGTGTGATATAGTATAAGACAGCGGTCTACCCCTTCTCTAAGGAGTGAGTGTATCTACAATTATTTTACCAGGCTCTCTTGAGAAGTTTTAGAAATTAGTTTCTGAAACCAAGGGTTGAGTCAAGGTGAATTGAGCCAAGAAGGGGAGGATTCTCATATCAGCTTGAAGATTTGTCACCTGTTAAAATGCTTTCCCTATCTGCCTCCCTTTCCTTCTCCCAGCCCTCTCCACTATTGTCCTTACTTCTGTGTTTTATAGAGTCTGCTCACCGGATTGTCAGGGAGAGAACCATTCCAGCTTGTTCATACATCAAGCCCCACTTGGCAGACAGGGATCTTCCTGGTCTTTTGAAGCAAATTAGACCTAGCTAGTTTTAGGACCTTTGACCACTGTGTGGCCTGCTTCCTCCTCTTTGATGTTTATTCTAACATCTAGATGTTCGATGGGTCTATTCTACTGAGCACAGAGTCTGACAAGCAACCACATCTTTCCTGTGTGGCTTGTGGGCAGTTTAGATCTCCAGTGTTTTTCAGGATGTTCCTTTGCTAAGACAAAGCCACAAGTCCACTTTGTTATTTGGGGCAAATAAGTGTAGTCCTACCGTCACCTTGATCTGCACTACTTCTCTGTGAACAAGACCAGATTACCATTCTGGTTCCCTTCAGCTGCTTTGTCATTGCAAATCACAGCTAGCTGTAGTGTGTAAAGTAGTACCTGGAGAGATTGTGAGTTTGATACTTGAGAGATGACCCGTTTCCCTGTTCTTTCATTCCTTGTCTTCATGCTCAGACATGACTTGAGGATGTTGATTTAGAGGGAAAGGAGGGGAAACCCTAATTGACTCAATAGTGAATCACTTGAATACTACTGATTCAGATAAATTTGCGGCTTTGTTTGCTGCTTTCCCTTGTAGAGCTTTTGGATTTTTCTTGTTGAACCCACTGAGAAAACTGTGGGATTAATGCTGTCTTGACTAAGGGGTCTTCATCTTTTTTAATTGCAGGTTCCATTACAGCTTATAGAAAGTGTTGAATGCCGAGATATATTTCAGCTTCATTTGACTTGCAAAGACTGCAAAGTTATCAGGTACGTGATGTGTTTATGCTGTTTTTTAGTGTGGAAAATATGTATTATTAAAAGAATGGATTCATGGTTTGGTAACAGAAAAACAGCTTTTGAGTGTCAGCCTTGTTAGGAATATTTTCTGAGTAGTTAGTGCCTGAAATATTTCATCTTTAGGCTACTTTCCTATTTGAAAAGTGATTTTTAAGTTTTTTACTTGGAAATAATTTCAGATTTACCAAAAAAGGTGCAACAGTTAAAATATTACGAAGAACACCAATATTGTTAACATTTTACCCCATTTGCTTTATTGTTTGCAGGGGCTGTGTGTGTGTGTGTGTTTGAGTGATTCTTTTTCTGAACTATTTGAAAGTAAGTTATGTAATCCTGGCTTTTCACCCTGAAATACTTTGGTGTGCTTTCCTAAGAATAGGGATATTTTCTTACATAACCATGGTATCATTATCAGCTTCACAACTTTACACTCATAATACTTTTATCCAGTCTACTATCCTTGTTCCAATTTTGTCATTTGACCTAATAATGCCCGTTATAGCATTTCTCTCACTCCCACCTTAGTCAGGATAGGATCCATGCAAAGTCAGGTATTGCATTTAGTTGCTGTGATTCTGTAGCCTTCTTAGTTTTTTTAAAAATATGTATTCATCCATTTTATTTTATTTTATAATTTATTTATTCATCCATTTGTCAGAGAGAGCGCGCACACACAGGGGGAGCGGCAGGCAGACGGAGAAGCAGGCTCCCCACTGAGCAAGGAGCCCAATGTGGGACTCATCCCAGACCCTGGGATCATGACCTGAGCTGACACCTAACTGACCGAGCCGCCAGGCGCCGCTCTAGCCTTCTTTACTCTGAAACATTTTTCACTCCCTTTTTTTCTTTTATGACATTCACATTTCAAAGAATATAATCTTTCAATTGAATGTTTCTCATTTTGTGTCTGTACGGTATTTCCTTATGATTAAATTGAGGTTCTGTATTCTTGGCTACAGTACTGTATGTGTAGGTTGTATCCTTCTTGGGGTGCTCTATTACATCTGGAGGCAAGCAGTGTCCATCTGTCTCTTATTGGTGATGTTAATTTTGATCATTCTTGTTGAGGTGTCACCTGCTTTCTGTATAATTTCTTCATTTTCTTCCTCACAACGAATAAACGGTCTATAGAAGGCACTTTAAGACAATGAAAATATCCTGCTTTTCGTCAAGTTTCTCCATTGATTTAACATACATTATGGTTTTTATCTGATATAATCTTTAATGATTGCAAAATGATGCCTGAAATGTGTTTTTAAATTTAATAGCTCTAGAAGTTCTGAATTCCCTTATCTCTTTGATTTTGGAGTGCCAGTAAACACTGTGTGTTGGCATATTGATGAGCCACATTGATTGGAATGAGCAAGAGGTTTAAGAGACCTCCTTGGTTTTAAGATATATTTGCCTTTTAGCCATTGAGATTGGCTTGGTTTTGATAGATACTAACTACAACTTATATTTAAAAAGCTTGTTTATTAATTACTCAGTTTAAACACTGTCTGCATTTGAAAAGGTGAAGTATTTTTTGCCCTAACTGAATCAAACAATATATACCTAAAATTACAATTTCTAATAGAATTGTTTGGTTCTCTACATGGTCACAGCTTCAGGGTCTTATTTTGGATCTACAGTTGCTGATTTATTCTAATTGCTGAGTTAGATTTTGAAATTATTATCAAACTGGCCAAAAGTTGTGCTGTGATTTATTTTTGAGCTTGGCCTGATAGGTTTAGGAGAAGTTCTTTTTGTTTTGTTATAACCTATTTCTTGACAACCTTTCTAAAGCTTTGGTGGAAGACAGAAGGAAACCTTACTCATGAAAGAGAACACTGCCATTTTATTTTAATAATTACCATTAATCAATCTCAGAAGCAATTTCATCAGCTTAAAAATAAGTTTTCTACACGTCCACTTTTTTTTCTTTTTGACATTTTGTACCATTGGCTAAAATTTATTGGACCTCTTTTTATCGTAAATGATGAACGTGTGAATGGCTACCTCTGATGCTCTTTTGATTGTAGCTGTCACTGCACCAGGACGTAGGCACTCTTGAAATGGTAGCTTCCCTCAGGTTTCATTGTCAGCCATCTGCTAATTACATCCATACTTGTTTGGCTTTACAAAGGTGTCAGTTTTCAACCTTTGAGCAGTGTCAAGAGTGGCTCAAGAGACTGAACAATGCAATCCGACCACCTGCGAAAATAGAAGATCTATTCTCATTTGCATACCACGCTTGGTGCATGGAGGTCTACGCCAGTGAAAAAGAGCAACATGGAGACCTGTGCAGACCAGGTAGAGCTTTCTAAAATGTGCAAATAGTCTTTTTTGAACAACTGTTTGAGGTACTCTTCACATGAAATGGGACTCTAAGCATACGTGTATTCATTCGTTATCTATTTTATGGAGTACCTAGCATGTGCCCATCACTTCTAAGCTTAATAGAACATGTTTCCTGCCTTTCAGGGGAAGGGAAGAACACTATATTTGGTATCACTGTCTATTGGGCCTAAAAACAACTATAGTATGGTTTAATGGGGGTTGAAAGGAGCCTGATGGAAGGGAGCCATGAGTGTTGTATACACATTTGGGAAGACTTCACATTCACAGTAGCTTTTGAATAGGCTTTGAAGGTAGAATAAGGAAGGGTTTACTGATTAGAGAAAAGGGGAAAATGTTAACACAAGTTGCATGAACAAAGGTCCAGAGGTATGTGAAAGTAGCGTGCAGAATAGTGGCATACAAAATGGCCTTTCCCTATCTTCTTATTTTCAGGTCAGAGATTTCCTATCCCTAGCCCTTTCATCTCTTAGGTGATGAAACAGGTCTAGAGAGGCCAGGTGACTTTCCTCAAGACAAATAGAGAAGCCGAGCTTATGCTGGAGTCCACACCTCCTGCCTTCCCAGGAGATCTTTGTTCCACTCTGTCTTTTTCCCTGAGAAATGGCTTGGATCAAGTTCATGTTACTTCTCCACGTGTATTTTTCTGTAAACTTTAGGCTGCCATAAATAGAACTTTGCTTGTCCAACACTCAATCTTTATTATGTCCAGCCTGGAAGCAAAGTCTTGAATTTCTTTCTTTTTTTTTCCTTTTTTTTTTTTTAAATTTCTAAGCAATGAAAAGTTGTGAGGCTCTTTCCAACTCCGCTTACTCTAGGGACTTTTTTCTTTAAGCCTTAGGTTTTAATCCTGAATTTTTTTATCTTAACTGTTCTGCCCTGGGTCATTTTAAACATTTGAGGCTAATCCAGCTTTGCTTGTATCACTTTGTTTCCTGGCTCATTCACTGGTTGAAGTTTCTGGTTCATAATTAAAATATAACAATAAGCATCATCTTATTTTTAAAGATGTTTTGATACATACTTCTGTTTGGCCCTCATGACCTCATCTAGCAGGCAGGATAGACTGATTCTCTGTTTTGGGAGCCACAGAAATGGAACTCAGAGGTAAAGCCTGCTGCCGGGTCCCACTGCCAGTCAGTGACAGAGCTAGGACTTAACCCCAGTTCTCAGCTATTGAGAGTTGACTGTGTGGGGTGTTGTGCATGCAGAGATGAAAAACAGGCACTGCCCTGTGGATCCACAAAGAAAGCCTCAGGAATCCAAGCTACCCATGAGCCTGGTCAGGCCAGTGAAACCCGGAGTCAGCCACAGGAGTTCATACTATCCTGGCAAAGGTTATTATGAAAATGTGCTTGAACTGTCTCTGATTTCACTCCATCATCCATTGCATCTTTTTCATTTTCCTTCTCTATTGAGATGTATTTTGTTATTGTTGTTGTTTATGGCTCTTTTCAAGTTTTTCTTTTTTCAAGGTAAACATACAGTGAAATGCACAAATCCTATATGTATTTTTGCTGAATTTTTTAGTCAGTATGTCTTACTAAATTTTTAGTCTCTACCATTTCCTAGGATAATGCAGTTAGGGAGTTCTATCTAGCTGCCTAGTGTTATATAAGAACTTCAGTTGTTAAAGAGTCCTAACCCTAATGGGCATACCCCTAGTTTTAGGTGGTTAGTTAGCAAGGCTTGCTTTTTCTCCTAACCTGTTTTTTTACGACGACAGACTGGAAATTCCTCATCTCTTTAGATGACTCTTTATTTCCTTGATAAAATTAGTTTCTTTTGGATTTGAGCCATCTCCTAGGCTATTGCTAAGATGTACCAGGTCAGAACTTTACTTTTAATTATGGATGGCCATGTCTTGAGCTGAGATGACTTCTGTCCCCAGATTCCTTCTCTTTCTGATGATATTTGGTATTCTTTGGCTGCCAGAGCTTACAGATATCGACAGTGTTCTCTGTCTTTTCATTAGTTTGTGATGGGTGGAGGTATTTGGGGGGTAAAGAACTAATTTAAGAACTAGGGAACCTGAATTCAAACCCATACTTTACCATTTAATTAAAAAAAATACTGGGCAATAAAAAAAAATAAAAAAAATAAAAAAAATAAAAAAAAATAAATAAATAAAAAATACTGGGCAAGCCATTTATTGTCTTTGTACTTCAGTTTCCTTTGTTCTTCAGACTGGGACATTCCTGTTCTTCCTACCCAAGCTGATCTGGGTATCCTGAAGATCAAATCTGTTATTGCTGGAGAGTTCAGTTCAGTAAATATCTGAGTGCTTCCTATGTGCCATGCTTGTCAGAACATTTTGGATTTTATGAATATACAAGGTGATGCCATTGTAACTGATTGGTTGGAACTTAATCTGAGTAAAGGTTGTATTATGTTTCTTTCTAATGTCACAAATCCACACTGAAGTTAACCTGCTACCATTTAAATGGAATCTTACTGTACTTCAGTGACTTGGTTTGAGTGTGTTTATATATGTATGGCTTTTTCCTTTTTATATATTTTCACTGTGGAGTACAGAGGGAAAACTTGTTCCTAATAAAAAAAAATACTGTGGTGGCATTTTTAAAGCCAGTCAACCTGGTTCTTTTGTCTCTGCCCAGTATTATTGAGTGTTAGTGGTGGCTACAGCATTACTCACCAAGTGGGAGCATACCAGACAACCACATTCTTACAAGTCATCTTTAGGGTGAGACAACACTTGAGATATTTCAAAGTGATGCCTTTGTGTAATCTGCTCCAACATATGAGATCATAAGTACATAGGCTCTGAAGAGTTGAAGTTAGTGTTTTAGCAGTTAATAAAGGGTTTTATGGATTCTGTCTCTCTATGCCTAGTCTGCTAAGAGTAGAATGTGTCAGAAAGGAGCGAAATGGGAAAATTGTATCATTGCCTTGTATTCATATAAATCTTAAGTTTCTGACTGTTGAAGCTGTCATAGTTAAGCCAGCCATATGGTGGCCAGAGCTCTGAGTCTTAATCTGCTTTGGAAGAAGTCTCAGTATTGCTATTGGAATTTACCTGGGAAACTTGCAGAAGTCTTTGTGAAACTCTTGACTCTTAGATCCATTTTGAACTCTAAAAAGGAATGGACTGAAAGCTTAAAGCTTTTCTCCCATGTGCTTGGTTTTCTTCTCTTCATTGTAGCTGCCTTCTTGATGATCATTCTGTCCTTGAGCTTAAGCAGGGGTCCTGACAATGACTGGGCAATTCATTTATTAGTTTAGTAGCATCAGGCTCATCTCTCTGACCTCTCTTCTGTGAAATGCCCGTTAAGCACATCTTGAACCATGAACAGCATAGGAGTCTGGGTCTCACAGCTCTTGTGCAGCTACCTGTTTAGTATAAAGCCAAGTCTTAAGAGTTTGAACGAAGTCCAGTAAGTGTAAATTTAGATGACTGGACTGGGATGTTCATAGAACAGAATGATTCTTCCATCCATATTTGAAAATCTGAGAGGGCTGGTTCTCACCTTCTCTGACTCTGAAGCAGTTCTTCTTCCTTACATCCTGTATAGAGGACTGGCTCTTCTATCTCAGACCTTTAGGCTGTGTATAATTGTGGGCTTGAATGCTCAGAATCACCCAGGGAGCTAGACTTTTGAGGGGGGGATTTTTTTTAGACTGCCTATTGACACTGGTTATGATAGAGGGTCTCATTGCTTTAAAAAGGTTTTCATTCTCGGGGCGCCTGGGTGGCTCAGTGGGTTAGGGCCTTCAGCTCGGGTCATGATCCCAGGGTCCTAGGATCGAGCCCCACATGGGGCTTCTCTGCTCAGCAGGGAGCCTGCTTCCTCCTCCCTCTCTGACTGCCTCTGCCTGCTTGTGATCGCTCTCTCTCTCTCTCTCTGTCAAATAAATAAATAAATAAATAAAATCTTTTAAAAAATAAAATCTTAAAGGTTTTCATTCTCAGTAAAGAATTGCTGGACTGTTTGCATTTGTAGTACAAGAAATACTAAACATTAAAAAAGGACACATCCTCATGTGGGGGTGGGGGGAGAGCAGACAGGAGGGTTGCAATGGAAATTCAAAGCCAAACAAACTTAACAACCTTAATATTTAAAATAGGATATGATAGTATATCTAATATTGAATCAGTGGAAACCTAAGAATTCTTAGAGGGAGATTCATAAGGGAAATCAGCAAATAGATGTGCTTGGCATTCAGTTTTCTAGCTGAATAAACATAAAGGAGCTTCTAACACAATGTAGCAAAAGCCAATTGAATTACTCCTGTATTTAAGGTCTGTTGCTAGATATTGATTGATTGATTGGACAGACAGAGATCACAAGGAGGCAGAGAGGCAGGCAGAGAGAGGAGGAGGAAGCAGGCTCCCTGCAGAGCAGAGAGCCCGATGCGGGGCTCGATCCCAGGACCCTGAGATCATGACCTGAGCTGAAGGCAGAGGCTTAACCCACTGAGCCACCCAGGCACACCCCCCCCCTTTTTTTTTTTTAAAGCACTGCTTTTCTGACTAAATTGTGATCCACTTGTGGGTCATGAAATCCAAAGTTTTAAGGAATGAAATACAAAATGAAACACCTAGGATAGAAAATATCAAAATGTATCCCACATAGTAAGGGTGGGTAGTTTTGTAAAACTTTTAAAAATAAACATGCAGTGGCTTATGATGTAAAAACTAATTATTTGGGTTGTGATGGTCAGTTTCAAACTTAGGAACTCACTGTTTTAGAGGATACAAAGGTAATTAAATTTCTTGTTCTCAAGGAAGTTGAGTAACATGTTTTATGCTTGATACACAGTATATATTTCTTTGTATATAACTCAGAATTTCTACTCTTGATGGCGGTTCTAAGCTTTTCTTTGGGCAAATTGCCAGTGATAGTGGTGGTGATTTGCCAGTTACTATTTTAAAATTAGAGGGTCCTTTTAGGGCTGTGTGTTTATGCTCAGATTAAAGGTACTAATGTTAGAGTCATAATTACTTTTAACTTTTGCAAGACTTGGAGCTATATCACAGGTGGGAAAAATTTCATTAATTAATGAACTTGGAAATTGTCATAGTTTTACTGTTTTATTTTATTTTTTAAAAGATTTATTTATTTGACAGACTGAGATCACAAGTAGGCAGAGAAGCAGGCAGAGAGAGAGGAGGAAGCAGGCTCCCTGCCGAGCAGAGAGCCTGATGCAGGGCTCGATCCCAGAACCCTGGGATCATGACCCGAGCCGAAGGCAGAGGCTTTAACCCACTGAGCCACCCAGGCACCCCAGTTTTACTGTTTTAGATGGGGATTAAAAGTGAAGGTCTCTCCAGTATTCTTGATGGTCACTATTCCTTGCAATTTATAGACAGATGGCATCCCATTTCAGATAGCTTTTTTCCTATTTGGAAAGCCGACATCACATCTAAAACTTTTCCACAATGGGATGCATTCAGCTGATTATTTCTTCCTGAATCTCTGCACCTCATTTTTTTATAGCTCTCCTTCAGGAAACATATGATACCTAGTTTAAGCCCACGAAAAGCAGTTTATAGAATTGTCCTTCATTCAAGTAATTGCTGTTTCCTACTCTGAAGCTCCTTTCCCAGGGAGAGCAAAGCTTTATACTTTGATCACCAAAGCAGTCTAGTCTGCTTTGTGCTTTTATTATTGTAGTTTCTCCCAGCCCCCACCAGAATTTATTTTAGAACCTGTAACACTGCATATAGAGATACTGCTTAATGGTTTTCTGTTTGTTTGTTTTACTTCCCTAGGACTCTCTGTGTTTTCAAGGAAGAAAGTTATTTCAGATTTAATGACTTTTATGTTTGGTTCACTTCTGCATTTGTTGCTTGCTGTCTTTAGGAAGAGAAAGCCAGTTTCATTAGCGCAGATGTAGGCGGGTTATACTTGTTTGGGTGGATGTTCTTACAAATGTTTAGCACTTTACTTAGTAGTATGGTGTTTCCTGAGATTCTTGGGTACTGGAAGTTACAGTTTCATGATCTCTTATCTGCAATTCTGTAATCTATAAGGCTCTGAAAATCAAAAGATTTTTCTTACTTGGTGGCTTGACCTAGTCTGAGCTGACATGAAGCTATTTGCTGCTTTACTTATTACCATTTAGTGGAAATTATCCATGCATTTCGCTGTAGAAATACTAATGTTTTGATTAGTAGACCCTGTTGAGAGCGTTAATCTAATACTATATTATATATACCATCTTAAACTCTAGAAAACTTAAGTTTTGAAATCTGGCCCATAGGATTTCTGATGAGGAGTTGTAGATTTATATTACTATTCTTGGTGAACTTGTTTTTATGTTTTATTTATATTGTGAGTGTGGAAATGGGAGAGTAGCCAGTGACAGGGACTGGATTTTGGGACCAGACAGACCTGCCATCAGTTTTATCCTCTGTAAAATGAACTTGGTGATAACCACTGTGAGTTGGTAGTAGTGATTAAATGAGATAACATAATTTTTTTTTTTTAAGATTTTATTTAATTACCTGACAAATCAGAAATAGGCAGAGAGGGAGGCAGAGAGAGAGAATGGGAAACAGGCTCCCTGCTGAGCAGAGAACCAATGTGGGGCTCCATCCCAGGACCCTGAGATCATTACCTGAGTGAAAGGCAGAGCCTTAACCCACTGAGCTGCCCAGGTGCCCTTAGATAACATAATTCTTGATCAAATTCCAAAATAATGGGAACAACCTAAGTCAACCTAAGTGTTCATCAATAGATGAATGGATAAAGAAGATGGGGCTTATGCACACGCATGTGCACGTGTGTACATACACACACATACAGGAATATTACTGAGTCATAAAAGGAAAATCTGCCATTCGTGACAACATGCAGGGACCTAGAGGTTATTATGCCAAGTGAAATAAGACAGAGAAAGACATACCATATGATTTCACTTATATGTGGAATCTAAAAACGGACAAACAAAGAATAGATACAGATTCATAAGTACAGAGAACTCATTGGTTCTCTGGTTGCCAGAGTTGGGGGGCGATGGGCAAAATGGGTGAAGGGGATTAAGAGGTATAAACTTCTGGTAAGAAATATGTCACAAGGATACAAGGTACAGCATAGGGAATATAGTCAATAATATTGTAAACACAATAATATTGTAATATTTTATTGTAATACTGTAATATAGTCAATAATATTGTAATAACTACCATAATATTGTGATAAAAATTATAATAGCAATATTATAATATTGTAATAATAATATAATAACTGTCACTCTGTATGGTGACAGATGGTACCTGCACTTACAGTGAGCATTTCATAATATGTTATTGTTGAATCACTATGTCGTAGACCTGAAACTAATGTAAATTGGATTAGCTATATTTCTATTAAAAATTAATTTCCTCATTCCTTTGTATAGTCTTACCCTGACAGGGACTTTTTAAACTAAAACTAAGTACATGTTATTTTATATAACTGAGCAGGGTAGCTGTGCTTTTATTCTACCTGTTTTGCAAAATGGTATTCATTTCTTTCTTTCTGCTGTCCTTGGCCCCTAGGGGAGCATGTAACGTCAAGGTTTAAAAATGAAGTCGAGCGAATGGGTTTTGATATGAACAATGCCTGGAGGATTTCCAACATCAATGAGAAGTACAAGTGAGTTGTATGGGTGCCTATGGACTGTGCTTCACAGCCAGTGCTTTTGCAGAAACCCCAGTTCTCATGTGGCAGAACATTTGAACTTAGACATAGACCTATTTTTTCAGTGGAATTTTATTATTATATCTAACTGCATGGTCTTCAGAGTACTTCTTGAGCCTTCTGTTCCCATTGCTGTTACTGGAGTGGAAAAGTGGTATTTCATAGGATTCTGGAACCTTCCTTTCCATCCCCCTCCAGATCTCTGTTGTTCCAGGTGCATGCGTTTCCTAGACAGTATTGTGTTCTCATGTAGGCAGGCAGTTTCCATTGGTCTCGTCACCACTTGACGTCACATCGGAGATAGAATCAGTGATCGCACAAGCAGTGATAAAACACTTAGAAGCTAGTTTTTATGACTAATTTTACTTCAGATTCTGTGAAATAGGCATAAGTACTATTCTCTTCTTTCCAACTTCATAGCTGTGACCATTTAATCATTAAATATTAATATAATCACTATTAAATATTTCCCATTTCTTGTTTCCTTAAAAGGTGTAAGTACTTTGGTATGGGGGGGTCAGCTAACTATTATGATTTTGGTGGTCCAAATTTGTATGAAACAAAAGAAAATTGTTCAGGAGATTTAAATTAGTATTTTTCTCCTCGTAGATTCCTTCTAGCAGTTGGAGGCATTAATCATTCTGTTTTTCAAACTGCCTCAAATTATGATAGCCATTTTCTTGGTCTGTTTGTGGGTAGCCATCAGAGCATTTAATTTTTCATTGGAATAGTTTATGCAGCTCTTAACATGGACACTGGCCAAGGAATTAAGAACCCGGGGTCTTGTGAAGGAACTGGAGCTACAGACCTGTCATACCTTTGCCTGTTCTCAGTTACAAGTCAAAGCAGAGAATAGAGGTGGAGACTAGAGGCAAGGGCTCGGAGAACCTGAGGCTGCCACAGGCTTTGTTCATGCACAGCCCTCCTTTCCTATGCTGGAAACTGCTTATCTACATGTAAGCAGCCAGTATTTGCTAAAGAGGTGACTACTAGGTAGTGTAATACAGGACAAGGAATAGAGTGATCAGAATATTGGATGAAGTCAGAAAACCGAGTTAAGCTAAATTTGTTGAATAAAAAACAGGTTGAATAAACTTTAATTCAGACGAGTTCAAAAGCCATTAGTTTTTCAAAATTGCTATTCAATATGGGTTTTAAAAATTAATTTTTGTCTTTGAATCCCCTATTTCTGCCTCAAAACCAGTCTGCAGGACATTGAAAAGTGCTTCCTACTATGAAGGAGTGCTAAATTTACTGTTAATTTTTAAACAAGATAAAAGAAGACAAAAGAACAAGACTCGTGGTTACCATATTAACTATGGTCATAGTGTCCCAGATTATTTTTAGTTTATGGGTGTTAAGTTTATAGAGCTACTGTTGGTCGTAGATATTCTCTTGGTTCAGTGGCTTTTAAATTCTTGATACTTAATCTTCTGGAAATTGAGAACATGTAGATATTTTGTGCAGAATGATCCTAAGCTACTTGGTGTTTTCTGCCTCTACCCCCACTGCATAAGGTAGGCAAGGGCCGGGCGGTGGTGGTGCAGGAGGAGGAGGAATTTGTGTATTTTAAGATTCGGATTAAAGGTCTTCTTGCCTTCACTGCTGAAAAGGAATATTAGGATACCCATAGAGAGACAATGTCCTATAAGTGAAAAACCTGTCAGAAAGAACTGCTTTTTAGGGCACCAGCCTGACTAGCATGCAGCTCCTATCTTCCTCCCTAATGAAAAGAGCTTTTCCTCCCCTGAATGTAGTTCTGAAGTATGTTTTATGAAATTATGATTAATAGCTTACTCACGTTACTAACTTGGGTCAGTGGGGCTGTGATTATGTATGCAAATGTCCTGACTTATGGTACTGCTTCTGCATACCCATGCCTGTACCTGTTACCTATAGGTAACATCAGACACATCAGAGAATACGTTAGTAATTCTGTAAGGTATCTGGAAACTTGAAATTGTAGGCTTTTGTCTTTCTTCACATGTTTCCCTTTGACAGAAGCCTGAAAGAGTGAGGGGTTCTGGTAGAGGTTGACAGACTTTCACTTCTGTAGTTGGACTGTGCACTTTCTATAGTTAAGAAATGACTTATATGTTTGTTACAAGAGAATGTTAGAGTGAAGTGACTGATTGCCTGTGGACTCCCCTTATTTCACATGTTAGGATCACCAAATTCCCAAAGGTAGCCTAAAGTGGAACAGTGCCAGATATTATCAGGCGACATACACATAAGTAAATACCTAAGGCGACTAGTTCTGCTGAGTAGTCCAGGACTCACTTAAAGTTCCTTATTGCCTTTTAACTGGCTCTGGGTAGCTTGATCAGCATCCTTATACTAGCTCACCTAGTGTCTCTCCCTCTTTTCCCTCCCTGTCTTCTTCCCCCACTCCCTCCTTCTCACCTTCCCCATTAGGCTATGTGGTAGCTATCCACAGGAGCTCATAGTGCCTGCCTGGATCACCGATAAAGAACTAGAGAGTGTAGCAAGCTTCAGGTCCTGGAAGCGCATCCCTGCCGTCGTCTACAGGTAAGTAAGCCTGGCCAGGCCCAGCCTGGTCTGGTGCTGCTGTCCACTGCATGTGGTCTGCTGCTCTTTTGCCGCTAACCTGGGAAGGAAGTGAAGGGTTCAGAGAATTTTCCAGGCAAGCTTGTGCTTCCTTATAGTTAAAGCCACTCTTACGGTGACACACTGATAACTACTGCATCCAGAACACTTGCTGATGGTTCAGGTGATAAGAAAACTTTAATAGAAAAGTGGCTAGTCTTGCTATTTTAAGAGCCTTCTGACATTCTGTGGGAAGATAATGTGTTACTGCATTTGGCCTTTGGGTTGAGAGAGAGGAGTTAAAGTCAAGTCATTTGTGATTGTCTTTGTGGTTGAAACTTTGACACAGGAAAGAGCTCTGTTTTGAGAGGGAGCATTTAAAGGAGAAGGCTAGGGCTTGGCTAGATAGAAGATCTTAAAAAGATCAAAGACCTGAGAGCCAAGGGAGGCAAGTTCTAGAAGGGAATGGTGGCGTGGTGTCAAGCACAGGTTTGGGAGTTCAGGTCTTCTCACTGATAACTCTTGCTAAGGCACCTTGAGTAAATACCCTAATTTACCTCAGCCTGTTCCTAATTAGTAAAATGGGAATGACGGTCCTACTTCACAGGAATGCTGAGCCGCATGAATGCATCTGTGAATACTGGGCTGCTCTAAGCAGTACATGGAGGAGGTTGTATTTCTGGGGACTGCTTTTGTATATAATTCATTGAATAGCTTAGCTCAGTGACTCAAGTTAAGACTTGAAGAAGTCATTGCCTCTTATTTTGAAATTGTTTCAGATGTCATCTCTTTATAGTATTTATTTTCTACAGTCCATTTTTCCAGTTTGCAGATTTGGGCTTTCCTTGAATTTGGGCCCAGCCACTAGGGCTTACTTAGAGATTTCCATGCCAGGAAGCATTCCATTGAAATACTGATGTTGTAGGAAGGGATTTATCTCCTTGTGGAATTTCCACTGAGGTAACCAGCTTGTTCATTTAGTCCACTGATGGCAAATTCTGATGACCGTCCTGAATAGAGAGAAATGAAAAAGTATTTGTTTCTGGCCCAGTGGAATCCATTAAGTTTTCAATCTCAATTTTCATCACTGTTGTTTTCAGATACCCCTAGAAAAGTAGGTCACCAAATTTACCTATCACTCAAGTGACAAGGATGACACAGGAATTAGAGAGCAGGGAAAGCTGAAAGGATTTGTGTCTTAGCAGTGATTGGCCTAGCTCAAATAGGGAAGGCAGCCAGCTGCTGCTTTGTGGCCAACAGCTGTGTTAGATCAGCAGCCCTAGCATTTGTAGGGTTTTCGGACTTTGAGCATAAGAGGAAAGGACTGTCATTTTCAAAATACAGGGCTTTAGGTGAATTTTCCTTGTTGGGAGAGAAGCCTGTAAGTGCAAGTTAAAGGTTTCTTTTGTTTATTCTAAGTTTTTCTTTTTTCCCTTCTAAAATTTATTCTAGAGGGCATGAGCCATGGGTTTCCCCCCTCCCCAGCCCTTTCTAGAGATCATAGTATATATATATAAATGAAATTTATTTCCAATTTCTCTTAGAAAATCTGCTTTCAAAGGATTACAAATGAAAGTTTTTGATACTAAAAAAAAAAAGTTCTTGGTATAGTTCACACAAACTCAGGCTTTTAGGAACTAGCCTCCATTTGGGAACATGTGTCTTGAATCTCTGAGCCCCAAACTGGGTTGCTAAAATGGTCGGGAAGCTTTGTAAGGGGTATATAGAAGACCGTTTTGGGCATACTCTGCCACTCTCTGCTTTGCCAGGCCAGGTGGCAAGCTGCTTCTGAATCTAGCATACGTTTACTGAATTTAGTTGTCTGTAGACTGCAGTAATGATTCCTGAAGTTGCTAGCAGCATTTACTTGACAGCATCATGCTGAACCAGCGCCTCATTAGTGTTTTTTTCCCACTGTGATGAGAGAGTGTTTAATTGGGTTTATTACTGAAGACCAAGATTGCTCTAACCCAGCAGGATGGTGCAAAGGGCATCCATCTGTAGTAGTGCAATTCACAGCTCCCCCCTTTGTGCCCTCAGTGGTTATTAGAAATTTCTAATCATTTAGTGAGCTTGCCTAATACTAACTTAGGGACAATTTAAGCATTTATGTATTTCTATATAGAATTGAAGCATTCAGTCTTCAGTAAGGGACTCATCCATTGGACATGTTCATTTTTATACTTTTTCCTTGGTTCTGTTTGTTGATACGGTAGAAATGCTCTTTCATGATTTTTAGCTGTATTGTTTTAGTTCTTGATTATGCAGTCAAAAGGATTTTGGAAGACTGCAGAAAACTTAACTGCTTATTGCAAGAGTTCAGTTGAGGCTGGCTGTTAAAAATGCTATGACCCTTTAAACCCAAGATCTAAGCTGAAGAGTGCCATCTTCTGTTCCTCTAGGGCATTCCTAGGAGCATTGCAGAGAAAGAAGATGCTCAGGAAAGGTCCTGCCAACCTCTTTTGTGAAGGTTTGGCATAAGTCAGCTCTGTTCTTTCCCAGTGCTTATTACATGTGCTACTAGGCATTTTAGGAATTAGGTTTGATTTCCAGCTGGGCTCCATTCAGCAGGTGAGCCCACTGAGCATATTGGCTAGTGCTTTCTGTTACTTGTGTCTCTGTTCTGGAGGACTTAAAAACTAAACTGATGGTTCCAGTGGAATATGGTTCTTGCCAAATTTCATTGATTGCCTGTGAGCTTTAGGATTAAAAACAAAAATTGTTCTCACATTGTTTCTTAAAGATGACAAGTAGATTCAGTAGTATGTTTTATTTAGATCTGTCTCCTATGTATGTGTTATAGATGTCAATGAATGTATGTATGTAGATTTTTAAAACATTTTATTTGAGAGCGCGTGTGAGGCGGGGGAAGAGCAAAGGGAGAGGGACAAGCCGACTCTGTACTGAGCTCGGAGTCTAACGTAGGGCCCCATCTCAGGACCCCAAGACCTGAGCCAAAACCAAGAGTTGAACGCTTAACCGACTGAGTCACCCACCTGGCCCTGTATTTAGATTTTAATGGGAGGAAGACATGGATACTTCCCCTCTGAGAGATAGAATTGTGGGGCATTTAAACATTTTGCTTACTACTTACTCTGCTAATTTTGTTATAAAATGAACCAATTACTTTTATAACTTTTTAAAGACTACTTTGTGAATATCACAGTTCACCCTTTTAATGTGTAGTTTGAGTTTTTTAAAAAAGATTTTATTTATTTGGCAGAGAGATCACAAGTAGACAGAGTGGCAGGCAGAGAGGTGGGGGAAGCAGACTCCCTGCTGAGCAGAGAGCCCAATGTGGGGCTCAGTTCCAGGACCCTGAGATCATGATCTGAGCCGAAGGCAGAGGCTTAACCCACTGAGCCACCCAGGTGCCACTGTAGTTTGATTTTTTAAAATATATTCAGAGTTGTACAACCATTGATACAGTCAATTTTAGTACATATTCACCCTCTCAGAAAGAAACTCCAGACCCATTAGTAGTCACTCTCTATTCCCTTCCCAATCCCCATAGCCCCAGGTCATTAGTAATCTACTTTGTACAGATTTGCCCATTCTGAACACTTCTAATAAATGCAGTCATACAATATGTGGCCTTTTGTGACTGGTTTCTTTCACTACGCATAACATACTCCAGGTTCATCCATGTTGTAGCATTTATTGGAACTTTATACCTTTTGTGCCAAATACTACTTTTGTAACCTTTTAAAAAAAAGATTTTCATGGGACGCATGGGTGGCTCAGTTGGTTAAGCGGCTGCCTTCGGCTCAGGTCATGATCCCAGCGTCCTGGGATCGAGTCCCACATCAGGCTCCTTGCTCAGCAGGGAGCCTGCTTCTCCCTCTGCCTCTGTCTGCCTGTGCGCGCTCGCTCTCTCTCTCTCTCTCTCTCTCTCTCTGACAAATAAAATCTTAAAAAGAAAAAAATCTTCATTTATTTATTTGACACAGATCACATGTAGGCAGAGAGGGAGACGAGGCGAGGGGGAAGCAGAAAGCCTGATGCAGGGCTCGATCCCAGGACCCTGAGATCATGACTTGAGCTAAAGGCAGACACTTAACCCATTAAGCCACCCAGGCGCCCCCTTTTATAACTTTTTAATTGCTAAAATTGCCTAACTAAATTCCTAACTAGGAAAAGACTGGATTTTACTTTTTATTTCTTTATTTTTATTTTTTTATTGAAGAATTTATTTATTTGACAGAGCCTGAAGAGAGCACAAACAAGGGAAGCTGCAGAGGGAGAGGGAGAAGCAGACTCAGGGAGCCCAATGCGGGACTCAGTTCCAGGACCCTGAGATGATGAGCTGAGCTGAGGGCAGATGCTTAACTAACTGAGCCACCCAGGTGCCCCAAGAGACTAGGTTTTAATATCACCTTAAAGTAGACTTTTGAGAAAGATTTCTGGTCTTAATTTTTACAAAAGGATCTATCAAAAAATAAAAATAAAAAAGGGTCAGTATGGCTTACTGAGGTTTATGCTGTTCCTTCTGAGAGTTTAAGGAAAGATAGCTGATCTGTTGAGCTCTCTGCCTATAATAAGAGCAATTTGTGAGTCATGAAATCTCAGAAGATTTTGTAGAGTAGTCCAGTGTGGGCCAGGTAAATGTTTGAGTCCCAAAGGTGGGACCTTGTTTTAAAAAGAATCCCCAAGCCATCCTTAAGTGTACAGTTGTTGCAGTGGGTCCTTAGAAGTTGTTGTGGAAACAAATTTTTCTGTGTTAGCATCTATTATGCCAGGATATTCAGGCGCAGTATTAAGAAGAGATTAATGTTTCATTATTGAATAGCAGAATTAGTGTAGTATTTGTAGATTATATTTTTACCCAATTTTCCAAAAGTAAATTTAAAGATTCAAACGTTTGCTTAGTGAATATAAACTTGTTTTTTCTAAGAGCACACATTCATCATTTTGTTGCTGATTTTACAAGGGCCTCAAAAATGACTAATTTTTGAGAAAGATCCGGATAGGTTTTGTTGTTTATTCTTGATGCTGTAGAAGATTTCTGCCCTGAGAGGACTTGAAGCTAACCCATCACTTACCTGTATTCAGGCTCTTCATTAAGACATGTAAAATCCACTACCTTACTTTTGTATGAGCACAGAGCACCGGAATGGGGCTGCTGAGATGGGTATAGTTGTTGTGTCTTGTTCCTTGCACAGGCACCAGAGTAATGGAGCTGTCATTGCCCGCTGTGGACAGCCGGAGGTCAGCTGGTGGGGCTGGCGAAATGCTGATGATGAGCACCTGGTGCAGTCGGTAGCCAAAGCTTGTGCCTCTGACTCCCGATCAAGTGGCAACAAGCTGTCAACTAGGAACAGTTCTCGAGACTTTCCCAATGCAGGAGACCTTTCTGATGTGGAATTTGGTAAGATGCTCCCTGGATCCAGTGGCAGAAATTTTTAGAGTATCTTTGAGAACTTCTTGAGTGGTTTTTTCCTTGTAAGACCTATAATTTGTTTCATAGGAGAAGGAGGGTGATGCTTCAGTTGATGGGATTATTTGAGGAATCATAGGTCTGGACAGTGAACCAGACAACTATTTCAGACTTGGCTTAAGAGGGCTAATGTGTCTGTTGTCTTTCCAGTCATTGTGACAACAATGGGGTATGTATGTGATAGGGGACCTGGAATTTCTCCAGACCATGGCAGGAGTCACCAGTCTTCATGAAAAGCCTATACATGTAAAAATGAGATAAAGGAGACTGGTAGACAAAACAGAAGATAGAGAAATCCTGTGTATTAAGGGTTCTGGTTAGGTGGGTTTCATTTAATTGAGGGTTTTTGTTTGTTTCTTGGTATTGCAGGAAGTGTTTTTAGTTCTTATTTTGCACAATTCTGGGGAGAGATGGGTTCATTCTAATTTTTCACTCCTGCCCGTGATGTTCCTAGATTCTTCTCTGTCGAATGCTTCAGGAGCAGACAGTTTAGCCATCCAACCGCAGAAGCTTTTGATCTTGGATGCACGTTCCTATGCTGCAGCTGTGGCGAACCGAGCCAAAGGAGGAGGCTGTGAATGCCCGGGTGAGGTGTAATGTGCTTTGTCCCCTGACACTATTCTCGTGAACTCAGCCCATGCCCGCCTGTGTCTTAGTTCTCAATTTGAAATGAATGGCAAACTGTGTTCTTCAGCCTATCTTGAGAGAGCCAGAGCTGTTTGGATTCTTAACACTTGTTTCTTTTCAGGGAAGTAGTGGAGGAGGAGGTGCAGGGAAACCAAATAATCTTCCTTCCTAACCTTTAGATGATAAAGAAAGTAAATCCTCCCCATAATAAGGCCTGTTCATGTTTGGAAGCTGCTTCTTTAGTGGCTCAATTTCTCAGCCTTCTAAAAGCTTTTTGTTGCCTTTGACAGTGGGTTTACTCCTCACTGACCTCAGAGAAAACTTCCCACATGGCTTCTACTTAGAAAGGCTGGGTGAAAGGTGAAGTACCAAATACAGGACTCTAGCAGCGCACCTCTGTCCTGACCTATAGCACCCCCGCTTTCTGAATGTATTCTCCAAGGAGGGACCCCTTCAGTGCCAGTGGTGCGCTGATGGAGCAGGGAGAGGCTCCAAGCTCCTTCATTGGGATGTGATCTGAACTGGAAACTGAAAGCAGTTGTACGAAGGTGATAAGTGAATACATAAAATGCATTGTTCTGCCAGCTTCTTTTCGAAGAGATTCCAGAGCTACAAGTTAGATGTGGCCAGAGAAGTTAACCTGGGATGGGATGGCAGGCTATAGATCTTTTAAAAAAAAAAAAAAAAAAAAAAAAAAAAAAGAGCTTCTGTTTTATGTCCATATTTTCACAAATCTAACTTTCCTTTTTGCAAAAACAGCTAAAATTCAAGCACTGTTTTTCCTGTGATAAAAGGACTAGACTAATAGGCATCAAAACAGCAGTTTCGGGACGCCTGGGTGGCTCAGTTGGTTGGACGACTGCCTTTGGCTCAGGTCATGATCCCAGAGACCCGGGATCGAGTCCCGCATCAGGCTCCCAGCTCCACGGGGAGTCTGCTTCTCCCTCTGACCTTCTCCTCGCTCATGCTCTCTCACTGCCTCTCTCTCAAATAAATAAATAAAATCTTTAAAAAAAAACAAAACAGTTTCATTCGGCAGCAACTATAATGGATTTGCTTTACAGCCTGTTTGCTGCTTTTAAATTTGGCCATGTGGGCTTTAAAGTCAACATATTTTTGTTCTCTTTATTGTTGTTCTCTGCAGAGTATTACCCAAACTGTGAGGTCGTGTTTATGGGGATGGCAAATATTCATTCAATTCGGAGGAGTTTTCAGTCTCTGCGGTTGCTCTGCACACAGATGCCGGATCCGGGAAAGTAAGACTTTGGCCTTAGCTTTAATTTTGCGTTGCCTTTATTCTTTCTTTCTTAATGAGTTTGGAGGTATCTTTTCTTCTGTTTCTTGGTACACTTTGGTCTTACTTTCAGTCCCTGTGGGCATTCTCCTTTCTATGTTAGGAGCACAGTAGCAAAAATCTAGCCCTTCAAAAGGTTTAAAGATGTGGAGCACAAAACAGGTCTCAGTTCTCAGAAGCCCGGCCTTCTTGTTTTTCCTGGGACCTCTTCTATTCTACATTGTTTTTGGCTCATTTTTAATTCTTTGGTTTTTGACATCCTATAGGTAACACTTACCTGCTGTGAACTGGGGGGGATGTTTTTACCTTGAGTCAAAATTTATTCATCATGTTGTAAAAAAGGGTTAAACCTGCCATTTGGTGAATTCCTTTTACATTTGCCTCTGAGTCCTAAACTACCCTTTCTTCATTACGAACGTTGCCACATTTTAATTGCTTGTTACAAATGAATGGCTGGCATTTGCAGTGAGGTAGGTGAAGTAACACTCCCTCCCCGCCCACCCAAGGGAACTGGTTGAATACAAGAAAAATTAGCAGGAATGGTCTGTGAAACAAATACGGACAGATAAATATTTAAAAGACCCTGTTTTACTATTTTAGGAAGCCAGAAATGGTGCCAGAGAAGACAGAATTTTCTCTTTTCTGGTGTTTGTGCTGGAGCCCATAGCTGTTTCCCTGGGTTCTGTTCAGTAGATCTGATCACATCAAGTTTTGCAGAATTCCTTGATTTATTCAATCAAATGGCTGCCTGAGCCACTTGTACTAACACTTGGTAGTAAGTGATTAGATTCATCGCAGTTGGAATCAGCCCAGAGGGTGAAGTGCAATTGCCTTTGGGGAAAAAGCCTGACCCAAGAATGAGCTTGCTTCTCTGCTTTGGGGATTAGCAACTTGTATTTGCTACACAGCCAGTAGTGCTCCCTTCCCCAAAGGTGGGGCATAGAAAGAGCCTGGCTGAGTGAGGTCTCAGAAGATCTGCCACTAATTGACTATGTGACTTTAACCGAGTGGCGTAATTAGTATTTCCTTCAGAAGACCCCAGAAAAAACTACTTATACAGGATATACAACTACCATGGACTGAAAAATACCAGATACTCATTCTCAGAAACTAGCCATAAGATTTTTAGAACAAAATTCTATTAATTGCTGTCCTATTTCTAAAGCTGTCCTCTATTGCATACTAGGGGTTAACCTGCATCTTTATACATGCTTTATAAAGACAGAGATTTGTTTATTTTGGCACTGTTTTATTTGGAGGGAATGATCTTTGGGAATTGCCTTTTAATTTCACGGGTATTTGGCATGATGCAGTAAATCATAAAAATCCGGATTTCCTTTCCCCTTCTGTTTTTATTTTTATAGTTGGCTCTCAGCCCTTGAAAGCACAAAATGGCTCCATCACCTGTCTGTGCTCCTGAAGTCGGCACTTCTGGTGGTGCATGCCGTGGATCGTGATCAGCGGCCCGTACTAGCGCACTGCTCAGATGGCTGGGACCGCACTCCCCAGATTGTGGCATTGGCTAAGCTCTTGCTGGATCCGTATTACCGAACCATAGAGGTGGGTGCATCCCAAGAGTAGGATTTGGTCCATCAGTATGAGTGGGTGAAACGTTGGATGCTTTTATGATCAGTTTTGGTCTTGGTGGTTAGGCCTAAAGAGAGTGAAATTTGTTTTAAAACTATTGCTCCTTTACCTTGAGCTAAATTGTGGTGGTGTCTCCCATAGTTCTTGTGCCTTTTAAAATGGAGCAGATTGTGGATAACAAGGTATTGAGAAATATAGACATGTTTTCCTCTGTAGTCTGTCTACTTGGAAAAGTTTTGGCTACTCCGGGAAAATGGGGATATTATAGTAGGATCTTGGCATGCTCATCCTGATAATAGGTCCGGATATCACTACAGTGTTCTGTGGAGAAAGAGCCCTACTCTGAAAGAACCGCATGTTGGGTTAAAGATAAAAGCCATAAAGGTGCCCTAAAATACATGTAAATCTGGGGTGGGGAAAGATATTAGAAACAATTAGAAACAAGACTTAGTAAGTACAACACAAAATAAATTTAAAAATACGTTTTGAAAAAATGTGGGTCTTACACTACATATTGAAAGAAAGTATAGACTCAGGAAAGGCTTAGATAAATGATTAGTACCCATTTGATAATTATGGAATGGAGTTGACGGAAGTGGGAAATTGCCCTAAGGATGTGTTCCATGGAGCCCTTGGCTATGGGCTGAGTCAGGCCCTCCTGTTGGGCTTACTGGGAGGGTATTAAAAGGGATTATTGCTGTTAGTCCTGACAGGCTCAGGACTGTCATAGTCTCCATAGACAAGTACAAATGATCTACCCCGGGTGTTTCCCTGCAGGGTTTCCAGGTCCTCGTGGAGATGGAGTGGCTGGATTTTGGTCACAAGTTTGCTGACCGGTGTGGTCATGGGGAGAACTCTGATGATCTGAACGAGCGCTGCCCCGTGTTTCTGCAGTGGCTTGACTGCGTTCATCAGCTTCAGAGGCAATTTCCTTGCTCTTTTGAGTTCAATGAAGCATTCCTTGTGAGTTTGGGCTTGAAATTCTTTATTGTGCGGACCTTCTAAAATTATGGGGGTATCAATGCAAATGTTAGTGGGTTCGTTTTCACATGAAACTATGAATTCTTTTTAGAATTCAATAAGGGCCATTCTTTCTCCCAGTTTTAATTAAAAACTAAGAAGTATGTGTTTATTCAGTGAATATAGATATGTTAGGTTTGCAAAAAGTCTGAGTTGTTTTATACTTAGCTTTTAAAATAGATGATAGAAGTTCCTAAATATTTAGAGAAATAATGGGGGTGCCTGGCTGGCTCAGTAGGTGAAGCATGTGACTCTTGATCTCGAGGTTGTAAGTTCAAGCCTCCTGATGGGTGTAGAGATTTTTAAAAATAAAAGAGAAATAATAGAATATCCTTGGCTCCCTCCAGTCCATCTGCCAATCTCCTCACTGTCCCGTCTCCTGCCACCCCGGCCCCCGGCTTGTGTCCCACACTCACTGCACCCTTTCCTTTGACAGAGGACTCACCGTCTTTGCCCTCTTCCAGCCTCTCCATCCACTGCTGCACCGTGGCCTTCCATTGCTTGTCCTCTCCTCAGCTGCATGGTGCCAGCATTTCTTTCCTCTGCGTTTTGCATTGGCATATTTCCCTCTCTACCACATCGTTGCCATTAGTACTCAGACATGGTGTAGTACCTCCCATCCCCTGCAAACCCTTTCTCAGCTTTGCATCTCTTGCCAGCTATTATTTCCTGTATCTCATTTCTTCACAGCAGAGCTCAAGTCTTCTGCATTTACTGTCTCAAATTCCTTTTTTCCCATTCTCTTAAACCTAGTCAGGTTCAGGTGTTCCCCCAACCACTTTAGCAGAGCTGTGACTTTCATGTTGCTAATCCAGTGATCAGCTCTCTGTCTTCATCTTGCTAAGAAGCTTCTTAAAAAAAATTCAGGTATAATTGACAATATAATACTAGTTTCAGGTATACAACATAATTTTACATTTGTGTTTATTGTGAAATAATCACAATAATTAACATCTATTACCACACAAATTTTTTTTTCTTGTGAGAACTTTTAAGACCTGCTCTTAGCAACTTTCAGATACGCAGTAGAGTATTAACTATATTCACCATCCTGTACATTACATTCCCAGGACTGACTGACTTTATAACTGGAGTTTCGTTTCTTTGACTCTCTTCAATTTACTCTTTGGCACTGTTTAATAACACCTTTCTTGAAACCCTTTCTTCAGTTGACTGCCAGTACAAACTCTGCCTTACTTCTTCTCTGCCTCACTAGCTGGTCATTTTTGTCTCCTGTGCTAGTTCCTTCATGTCTTCCCAGTACTGAATGTTGGAATGCTCCGGGACTCAGCCTCCAAGGTGCTTCTGTATCTTACTGCCTCTCTGGGGATTTCCTCCAGTCCCGATGGCTCTGATTGCTATCCATGATTCCTACATTTATACTTATGTCTTCAGCTCAGATCTCTCCACCTAACTCCAGACTCGCACACCCAACTGTGACTGCTCAGTATCTCCACGTGGATGTCTTAATGGTATTTCACACTTAACCTGTTCAAAGCTTGGTTCTTGAGTTCCACATCTTCCTACCCAAAATCTGATCTTCCAGAAGTGTTCGCCCCCACCAGGGGACAACTCAGTCCTTTCATTTACTTAGGGCAGAAACTCATATGGCCTGCCCAACTTTCCTCCTCCCCCTTTCATACTCCATATTCAGTCTGTCAGCAGATCTGCAGCTTTGCTTCCAAAATCTATCTAAAACCTGATAACCTCTTGCTATCTCTACTATTCCTAACTGGTCCAAAGTTACCACCATCTCCTGCCTTAATTCTGGAGAGTCAACCCAGCAATTAGAGGGATCTTTCTTTTTTTCTTTATTTTAAAGATTTATCCATTCATTTATTTTAGAGAAAGCACACAAGCAGGGGGAGGGGCAGAAAGGGAGAGACTCTGAAGCAGATCCCCTGCTGAGCATAGAGCCTGACACTGTGACCTGAGCCAAAATCAAGAGTCGGCTGCTTAACTGACTGAGCCACCCTGGCTCCTAGAGGGATCTAGGGGCAGTCCTTCTAAAACATAACTGAGACCATGTCATTCCTCTGCTCAAGAACCTCCAATGATTTCCATTTCACACAGTAAAAGCCAGTCCTTAAAATGGCCTGCAGAGCTGTCCTAGAGCTTACCTCTCTAGATTCATTTCCTGCCATTGCCCTCCTTGTGCAGTGTCCTTCAGTTACACTGACCTCCTTCTGTTCTTAGAAATTGCAACCATGCGCTCACCTTAAGACCATTGTGCTGGCTGTTGGCCTCTGCCTGGAGCATTTCCCCCTCAGATACCCTCTTGCTCTCTCAGTTCAGACTTGGGTTGCACACTGACCTGCTCTTGTACCCGAGTGATAATGATCTGTCGCTCTGGTGTGTGGCTATTAACTCAGGACTTCTCAAACTCATTGCAGGGAGGCCAGGAGGAGTGGGGTGCCAACGATCCGTCTTTGCTCTTTTGAATCAGGAATGCTAGTGGTTGGGGTTGGTGGTGCGAGGAGGCAGCTCTTCCGTGGCTTACTTGGTTTCCCCATCCTTACGGAGTGTGAATTCTGAGGTGCTCTCGGGGATGTTGGGGAAGGGGAGCTCAGCAGGGCTCCCCTTCCCCCAGAGACATATACCCTGTTGCTTGATTTTGGACTCCCATAGGTGAAACTGGTGCAACATACCTATTCCTGCCTGTTTGGAACATTCCTGTGCAACAACGCCAAGGAGAGAGGGGAAAAGCATACTCAGGAGCGGACGTGTTCTGTGTGGTCGTTGCTTCGGGCAGGCAACAAGGCTTTCAAAAACCTACTGTATTCCTCTCAGTCGGAAGCCGTATGTATCCTTCAGCCTTTCCTCTCTGATCAGCAGAAGGAATTTGGGGGTGGTGACATATGGGAGCCATTTTTGGTAGTGACTATTTTCTAAGAGGCATCTCTGTTTTCTCAAGCAAACTTGTTTTCTCTGTTTTTTCCATCTGTCCTGAGGAAGGCTTGTTTCCTGGTGCTGCTCTGATCTCCTTCTGACCCCCCCCCCTTTTTTTTTTTTTTTAAAGATTTTATTTCTTTATTTGAGAGAGAGGCAGTGAGAGAGCATGAGCGAGGAGAAGGTCAGAG
>PISX010003795.1:90221-131484 GCA_004024625.1 Mellivora capensis | reverse complement strand
CCTCAGTTTGTTTTGTGAGATTAAGAGTCCCTTATGGTTTGTCTCCCTCCCGATCCCATCTTGTTTATTTTCTTCTTTCCTACCCCCCTAACCCCCCATATTGCATCTCCACTTCCTCATATCAGGGAGATCATAGGATAGTTGTCTTTCTCCGATTGACTTATTTCACTAAGCATGATACCCTCTAGTTCCATCCACGTCGTTGCAAATGGCAAGATTTCATTTCTTTTGATGGCTGCATGGTATTCCATTGTGTATATATACCACATCTTCTTTATCCGTTCATCTGTTGATGGACATCTAGGTTCTTTCCATAGTTTGGCTATTGTAGACATTGCTGCTATAAACATTCGGGCGCACGTGCCCCTTCGGATCACTACGTTTGTATCTCTAGGGTAAATACCCAGTAGTGCAATTGCTGGGTCATAGGGTAGTTCTATTTTCAACTTTTTGAGGAACCTCCATGCTGTTTTCCAGAGCGGTTGCACCAGCTTGCATTCCCACCGACAGTGTAGGAGGGTTCCCCTTTCTCCACTAAATAAAATCTTAAAAAAAAAAAAATTGCACAGGCTGTTGTAGGAGGGCCTGGGGGCTTTGTCACCAGCTCGGGTCAGTCAGAGCTGGGACAATCCTAAATGCCTCATGGGGAGAAATGGGTGGGTAGCCACCAAGTACTTTTTGATTCAACAGTGTGGCATCTTTGAATGTGAGTCTTCATGTGTGTGGCACCATTGTTTCTCCCAGAGAGGACTCGAGGCTGGGAGTGATCACCTGAGAGTTTCCCCATGAGTGGAATCCTTGGGCTGCAGCTCAGTGTTAGAATCCTTTTGGGGTCACAGCCGGTAAATGGCTGAGGAAGACCTTGAACCCGGGTCTGCTGGTGTGTAACGGAGCTGGCATTTTGCTAGTTGCTAGATGCTAGTATACCACCACCAGAGTAAACACTGTCTTAAAACCACAAAGTATATCTGCTGGAGCCCAGCAAACAGGAGCAGCAACAAACAGATGTAGCAGTTATATCCAGCTTGGTGGGGTTGGGGGTGGGTTGGGACAGGATTGGTGGATCTGACTCCTGAGCTAGAAATTGCCGGCCAGGCAGAGATTGTAAGCCGGGGATGGGGACTACTAGGTGGCTCAGCCGTTTAGTGTCTGCCTTCAGCTCAGGTCATGATCCCAGGCTCCTGGATTCACGCCCCGCATGCGTCAGGCTCCCTTGCTCAATGGGAGTCTGCTTTTCAATCTCTCTGCCCCTCCATGTGCGTGTTCTCTCTCTCTCAAATAAAAATTCTTCAGAAACAAAAAAACAGCTCAAAGGCTAGAAGGTACAAAGTATAGAGGATCTCTGTAGTTGAGGGGAGGTGTGGGAAGGAGGTCTTGGATCAACACTTGATCATCAGAGATGGGTTGTGGGCCTTCAGAGCCTTCAGTTGGTGGCCAGGGCACCCAGTCCCTTGGGCTCAGGAGACAGCCCGGGCTTCCCTGGTCTGCTTATAAAACCTTAAATTCCTGCACAGCTAATCTCCATTAATCAGATAAAGTGGCTCAAGGCAGTGTTAATCGCCCATTTCTTTGCTTTTGGCTAAGTGAGCTCAGTGCAGTGGGTTGAAGCTGGGAAGAGCAGCTGGAGGTTCATTTGCCACTAGGTGGCTGGTGTGTGCCAGGAAGCAGTGAGGTGAGGGATTTGCATGAGAGAGATTGTAGACAGTCGAGCTAAATGGCTTATTTGGTCCTTCAGACCAGGGGTTTGCAAGGGGTCAGGGGGAGACTGTTCCTGAAAGAGTAGCCCAAGTATGAGCCTCTGTGATGAGGGGAGGGTGGGAATGGAGGGTGCATTCTGGACTTCGTCCCTCGGGGCACGGGTGGCCAGCTCTTGGCTTCCGTGACTTGGCCTGAGACATTGCCCCCATCAAGACATTGCTTCTGTCTCCAAGATTCTCATCCCCTGGGCCAAGGGTTAGCCCACCTTTGTTTCCTGGTCCAGTGAGTATGTGTGTGCGTGTACATTTATCCTGCACAAGGAGTGGGAGAACAGTAAGACCACCTGGAGATGAAACTGGCTTAGGCTCCTGGTCGGCTTTGCCCCGTCTTCACTGAAGACAGGCTGGTTACTCGAGCCCTGTGTTCTCACATAAATTGGGGCAGTGGTGGTGCTACGGAAGGTTAAATCGAAGAATGCCGTGCCTGCTTCTCCTGGCCCCTTCCTCATCATACTTTGCCTCTGAATTTGATGAGTCAGGGGTAGGGGATGAGGAAGGCTGTGTCCAGCCCAGGTAAGAGAGGAGTACAGGCACAGCGAATGAGAGGAAAGGGAACCTGGAGATAGGTTGTTCACTGGCCCAGGCCAGGGAAAGCAAGCTTGTTGTCTGATCGCCTTGTGTCGTGGAGGATATCAGTACCTTACCAGGCCTGAATGGGAGCTTCCTGGGCACCCACGATGCTGGCCCTGTTGTCTGGCTACCATCTGTGCAGCACTGGCTTCTGGAGCCCTGAGTTGCAAGTATGTGGTATGACATGTTGGTAATCAGGCTGAATGATTTGGAGAGGCCCTTGGGGCCTCGTTATCTTGAAGGCCTGGGTATGGAGGTCTTCTGGAAGCCTTGCTAGGACCATAGGCCTTGGGTGCCCTCTCTTTGGGTTATACCCCTCGCATCCTTTTTAGGCTCTTTGAGACTGGTGTGGAAGCCTGCTAGGGTCAGAACTGTCTTGCAGGCAGTGATGTGTGATGTTGGAAGGAGTTTGGTGGAAGATGGGGAGTGGTGGCAGGAGGTCTGAATGCTGTTGCAGGAGAGACAACGGTACAGGTCTGTGCTTAGTGGGAATCTGATACTCTGGTGCTGGCGCTTAGACCTAGAGGCCCAGGTCACTCAGTAGACAAGGGGTGCTCAGACAGGCTTGCCACACTGCCTCTCTGCTCCGTTGGGAATGTCCGGCTTTGTAAGCGCAAGGGTGAGGGTGAGCGCTTGGTGTGAGGGTGGAGCCAGAAGTTGAGGGATGGTTGGCCTGAGGTGCAGGCAGGTTCCTGGTCTCCTAGAAATGGTGGTCCGTCTGGACAGCAATCTGTTCTGTTGCAGTGCAGCGAGCCCACCTTCAGAGGCCTTCATGGGATAGTGGCTGTGTGGCTTAGGCCAACGACTTGGTTTCCGATTAGTATTGCTTTCCCATCCTTACAGTGGGAATAGTCCTCCTCAGCAACTTCTCCAGAAGATTAAAGGATTCAGTGAGTAATAAAAGGAACATGAGGAGAGCTCCTGGGATGGTCAGCCCCCTCTCTTCACCCTCAGGTCACATGTTAATGTGTTAATATTAATGCTCAGTCATCCTCCCTTTGTTTTGGCTTCCCAGGTACCTCTGCCCAATCCCTGCTTTTGTCCTGGGGGTGTCCTGATGCCTGGATGACCTCAAATACCTGAGGTTCCTTTCTGTAACCCCTGGATGTTGACTCAGATCTGTAAGCCAGGTCTCTTTGCCTCTTGCCACCTGAGGAGACCCAGGCCCAGCCCTTACTGCTAGAACTTCCTGACTTCAGAAGTTTATGGATATGTTTGCTGAACCCTGAGGGCTCTAGCATGCTCCTTGAAAGTTAGCTGCCTTTTAAGAGGGCTGTTCTCAGGGACGCCTGGGTGGCTCAGTTGGTTAAGCGGCTGCCTTCGGCTCAGGTCATGATCCCAGCGTCCTGGGATCGAGTCCCACATCAGGCTCCTTGCTCGGCAGGGAGCCTGCTTCTCCCTCTGCCTTTGCCTGCCACTCTGTCTGCCTCTGCTTGCTCTCTCGCTCGCTCTCTCTCTGACAAATAAAATTTAAAAAAAAAAAAAAAAAAAGAGGGCTGTTCTCAGAAATTAAGCTACCTGGGGCACCTGGGTGGCTCAGTGGGTTAAAGCCTCTGCTTTCGGCTCAGGTCATGATCCCAGAGTTCTGGGATCGAGCCCCACATCAGGCTCTCTGCTCCTAGGAGAGCCTGCTTCCTCCTCTCTCTCCCTGCCTGCCTCTCTTGCCTACTTGTAATCTCTGTCTGTCAAATAAATAAAGTCTTAAAAAGGGGGGGGGGGCACCTGGGTGGCTCAGTGGGTCGAGCCACTGCCTTCGGCTCGGGTCATAATCTCGGGGTCCTGGGATTGAGTCCCGCATCAGGCTCTCTGCTCAGTGGGGTGCCTGCTTCCCCCCCCCGCTCTGCTGCCTCTCTGCCTACTTGTGATCTCTCTCTGTCAAACAAATAAAATATTAAAAAAAAAAAAAGAAATTAAGCTACCAGTGGGGCACTGGGTTTGGGATCTTGCTCTAGCCTGGCTTCCTGCAGCATGGTAGCTTTTTGGAAATGGAGGAAGGGCAGAAACTCCTCCAGCTATTCTGAGATGTACCTGTAAAGCCCCAGGGGATTAGTCAGGAGCACTTTCAGCCCTAGAGCTTATACTGTCCCAGAAGTAGGTACAGGAGGCAGGGATTTTTTTAGTAGGGCCACCTCCTGATCATCTCTTCTCTTGAGGCTGCATCCTGATGGCAGTGGTATTGTCATGTGCAGAACCCCCTTCCCCTCCTTCAGGCAGTGAGAAAGGAGCAGAGCCAGTCTGTGTTCTTGGCCTAGTCTAGTCTCATCCCTGTCTCCCTAACCTCTCTAGCGGCTCTACACCCATGGGGGGGGGAGGGGGGATGAGGCCTGGCCTGCTAAAGAAGAGGTCCTTGGGCTCCAGTGATTTCTGATTCCCACCCTTGTGTCTGGGTGTTACCTGGCACCATCTCTTCCCCTTAACCCATCTCAAGAATCTTGGGCATGAGGGGTTCCTGGGTGGCTCAGTCGGTTACGTGTGCCTTCAGCTCAGGTCATTACCTCCAGGTCCTGGAATCCAGTCTGGCTTCCTTCTCAGCAGAGTCTGCTCCCCCTCCCTTCCTCTTTCTCTCCCTCCCCTTTGCAACCCCTCCCCCTTTTAAGTAAATAAAATCTTTTAAGAAAATATTTTTTAAACTTTTTTTGGTGATTTTATTTATTTATTTTTAAAGATTTTATTTATTTATTTGACAGACAGAGATCACAAGTAGGCAGAGAGGCAGGCAGAGAGAGGAAGGGAAGCAGGTCCCTGCTGAGCAGAGAGCCCGATGCGGGGCCCGATCCCGGGACTCTGGGATCATGACCTGAGCTGAAGGTCAGGTTAACCCACTGAGCCACTCAGGTGCCCCAGCGATTTTATTTATTTTGGGGAGAGAGAAAAATGATGAGCATGAGCAGGACAGGGGAAGTAGCAGATTCCCTGCCGAGCAGGGGCCCCGATGTGGGATTCCATACCAGGACTCTAGGATCATGACCTGAGCCGAAGGCACACGCTTAACCAGCTAAGCCACCTAGGCGCCAACCCCCACAAAATCTTGAAAGTCCTAGTGTTGAAGGACGCCACTTGATTTCTAGACTCTTAGAACTGAAGGAGGACCTAGGGACAGCTACATTTCTCCCTACTTTGTTTAGATGGAGAAGGCCCAGGAAAGGATGGTAATTAGCCTGGATTCTAAGTGACACTATTAGGGTTGGATCTTCTTCCTTTTGCTGCTAGATAGGTCCTGGTTCCCTGAGCCTGGAGGGCCCAGAGTGGAGGCTGAGACTGGTGGGCCAGTGAGTACAGCTGACCATTCTGCCTTCCCTGTCCATGAGGCCAAAGCAGGCAGGCAGGTGAAATTGCTCTGCTGGTCTACCCACCACTTTGGGCCTGAGGGTGTTAGAATGTTGGTCCCCAGCTAGAAGGTGCCCCCTGCTGGCTTCAGGAGAAAAACCGCTGCCCGGGGTCAGAGCCCTGTCGTTCCAGCTTGGTAGGCTTGTTTGGAGTCTCACCTGGCCTTAAACTTTTCTCCCATGACTTCCAGGCCCAGTGAATTACCATAACCTTTGGGACCTAGTTTTCCCCATCTGTTTACAGCAGGTCAGCCAGTTGAGGGTAGGTAGAGGGATCTGTGAGTTTTGCATGCAGTTGTTACCAAGAACACTGTGTGGGTTAGGCCAGGGCAGCTCTCGGATTTCCCTCCTGCTGTCTTCCCTGCAGTGTTCTTGTGAAGGTGCTCTGCTCTGACCACAACACCTTCCTCAGAACCAAGTGACTGTTTTGTGCACAGCTGCCTACAGGAAGGATGCCTTTAGGGCCTTCTGCCAGATGTGTTCCCATCACTCCCCAAACCAGGCTTCTCTCCTGCCCCTTGCTGGTACTAGCCTGACTTGCCAGCCTTCTCTGTATCACACTGGAAGCCTCGGGGCTTCTTCGAGGTTTTCCAGGCTAGCTTCCTCCTCGCCTGGCTTTATAAAGGACTCCGATCACTGCCCCATCCATACTTCCATGTTTTCCCTTTACTGGGCAACATGTTCCTTAAAACTCAGGCCTAGTGCTCAGTGGGGATTCTGCCTTCAAAAGCCCTTCGGTCTTGACTTGGTTAGCATCCTGTAACCAGCAGAAGCTGCCAGGCGGCTGTGGTGAGATCAGAGCCAAGTGTGTGAATGTTGAGTTGGACCTGGACTTTCCTGGCTCTCCCATAGCTTTAGTGTTACTATGTAAGAGTGTAGGAGAGTCTCTTTTCCTTTTGTGGGCCTGGACCAGGGGAGCCTTCCTTCCTTTCTTGATATTTCAGGAAGGATGAGGGCATCTGCTGGAGTATTTTGGGGCCCTCAGGACTCTGGCAGGTGGAGTAGAAGCCCCTGGAGAACCTCTGGGCTGGAGTAGGGTGAGTGGGGCTGCTGGTCCAATTGAGAGAGAGAGCGGGCCCTGGATCTTTCCCCTGGTGCAGCAGATCCCTATCACTAGAGGTCTCCAGACAGAAATGTTCCTCTTCCTACTCCTAAGCCTGAACAAAAGAAGGCAAGTATTTGCAACTCAGCCAGACCTAGTTGAACTATGAAGAAACTGAGGCACAGAGCAGAGGCTGCTGGCTCCCCTCTCCCTGGCCAGAGAATGGGTCTCACGGGCCCACTCCCTCCCCAAGGCCCACTGGTGACCCCGTGCGTGTTTCCTTTGCAGGACGAGATTAGACGCACCCCGGTTGGAAACAAAGTCCTTGAGCAGCTCTGTGTTACCACCCAGCTATGCTTCAGATCGTCTGTCGGGAAACAACAGGGACCCTGCTCTGAAACCCAAGCGGTCCCATCGCAAGGCAGACCCTGATGCCGCCCACAGGTACTCTGCTTAGGGACCTTCAAAAAGGCCAACAAAGCAGCCCCATGGCCCAGCTGCAGGGTGAAATAGGTGGGGGAAACCTGGGGTATGTAGTTAGAAGCGTGGCGTTGATCACTTTTCCAAGCCTTAATGTCTGCTTCTAGGCCAGTGGCATTGGTGGCATTCCCACCTAGCCCGTGACCAGTTGCCTGCACCCTCAGAGAGCAGGGCTTGGGCTGAGATTCTGACAAGTGGGAAGGCTTTGTGGGCTTCCCATGACTTCCCTTGTTCCATCCACCCAGACAAACGCTCTCATGAGTACTTAAATGTTAGGAGGGAAGCTCGGGATGTGGAAGATAGCAGACCAGGGACGCATTTCAGAAGGGTTGGGGAGGACTTCTGGGGAAATGCTTAAGCTGAGATGAGAAGGATAAGGAAGCCGTACATGAAGGCCCATCTAGGCAAGAGGTACTGGGCTGAAACCCTGAGGCAGGAAGAGCTTGCTGGTCAGGGGCTAGTGGAGTGGGTGAGCAGAGCGCGGGGACAGAAAGGAGGACTGAGGTGATGGTGGGATCGGGCAGGGCCTTGAGGCTGTACTAGGGAAGGCTGCCTCCTGTCCGGCAGCCTTGGTGGTGTCCTTGACTCAGCAGACCCCCCAGGGTAATTGAGAAGTGTTTCAGAGACTAGGTGTGGCCGCTGCACTTAGTGGGCAAAGAGATGATGCCAGTGTTTCTGCCATTACCATCCCTTCTGGAGAACCGCTGAGCTGGAGGGCGTCATCCTGCAGATGGTGAGGGCCCAACGCAGACACAGAGGTGTGAGGGAACGCTTCCACCCACCCCTTCCCTTGCAGGCCTCGGATCCTAGAAATGGACAAGGAAGAGAACCGGCGCTCAGTGCTGCTGCCCACACACCGTCGGAGAAGTAGCTTCAGCTCTGAGAACTACTGGCGCAAGTCCTACGAGTCCGGGGAGGACTGCTCGGAGGCAGCAGGCAGCCCTGCCCGAAAGGTGAAGATGCGGAGGCACTGAGGCGTGCCGTGCCCCCCTGGGAACTCTGGTTACTCCTCACGTAGCTGCCCCCTCCTTTTGTTCGTTTCGGGTTTTTGGTGTTCGTTTTGTTTGGTTTTTGTTTTCATTTTTTGGTGGGTTTTTGTTTTTTTGTTTTGTTTTGTTTTGTTTTGTTTTTGATCCTGAATTTTTTTCCTCGGGTTTGTTGCCTGTTAAGGCTGAAGAACAGAATTGACTGGGACCTGATTCTCATGTTCTCGGTTTTCCTACAAAATGGAAAGGCTGTTGGAAACTATAGGGGACAGAAGCTCACGCTGGAGTGGCCAGTAGAGATGTGGGGGGCAGCTGTCCTCAAGTGGGACTGTCAGGCTGGGTTTATTTAAAAGCAACAAAATGTTTTGGTTAAGAAAATTCTTGTTTTGCTTTAAATGTAAATCTTCTCAGTGTTGTAAATGAAGTTCAGTCTTCTGCCCCTTCCCCTCCCACCCGTGTCTGCGTGCTGGGTTGAGGTCTCATGCTCTTTATTGGTTCTGCTGAAGGCCTGCTGTCCTCCCACCTCTCACCTGTTCTCCAGGGCCTGGAAGCCTACACAAGTACCCTCTTCCTCCTGCAGCAGAGTTGTTCAAGACGACTGGGTGGAGGTTTAAACAGTCCTCTGCCACCCCAAAGCTATTGGCTGAACTCCCGGGCTTCCTCCATGCCCACTGGCCTGCTCTGCCCACAGGTCCCTGAGCTGCTGAGGGGCTGGCTACAGTGGTCCTGACCTTTTTTGCCAAGAGCACACGTCTTTGCTGGGTTGCTTCTTTCAAGCATATGCGTGTGATTGTACGGAACAGTTAGACTTACCATGTTGGGGCAGTTTTAGGAATTGTTTCTAGCTAGAGGGACTGGTGTCCTTCCAAGTCTAGCATTTGGGGTATGGAAAATTGTTGTGGTGTGTGGTAGGGTTTTTGTTTTCTTTTGTTTTTGAGTTATTTTTTCATTTGATCTCTGGACTTTTTCCTAACCCTTTCCTTTCTCCTTCGTTGGCCAGTTTGGGCCTTCTCTCCATGTCATCCCCATAGGAAGGTGCCTGCCCACCTGCTGTGTCTGCCTGTAGCATGCATCCAAGGCCAGAGCTCAGGTCTGCAGACTGGGTTGGCACCTCCTTTGCCTCAGGGGCGTGGGAGCTGGGGAAGGGGCTTTTAAGAAGTAATAAAAGGAAAAAGATAATAAAGTTTTTGGCAGTTCCCACCTACTCAGATCCTTGAAGGTTGCAAGGTTTTGATTATCTAGATTCATTAGGAATGTCTCCTTGTCAGCCATGGCCGAGATCCGGGCCTGCTGAGAGCAGAGGCTTTCCCAGTCCCCAGGCTGCCACTACCCCAGGGGGCCTTGTCTTACAGAGGCCCAGGCCTGAGGCTGCAGAAGTCTGGGGCAGCCGTCATCAAGAAGCCCGCTCTCAGGGGCCAGAACTCCTTTGCCAGCGTGGATTCAAGTCGGGACTGCATAACTAAAGCAGTTGCAGGTTTATTTTTCTTACAGCTTTTTTCCCAAAAACGATTTGTAGTTGTGTGTGCAGCACTTTGCCCTGATATGTGTGCTCTACAATAAAAACCAAATCTAATATATTTTGAAACAGTTGTCTGATACTGTTATAAGAGAGGACTTGCCTTTGGTGCTTCCTTAATCCCCTTATTTTCTTAACTCTGAACCTGGGCTGGGGAGGCCAGACAGAGTACTTTGCCCATCCAGGTCCTCACGAGAGATAATAGGGCTGAGGGCCGAAGGTGAACTTGCCCTCTGCTTACTGTGCTCTCTCCCACTCCAAGGAGGATGGACCACGTGTCCAGGTGACCAGGATCCCGTGGTCCTACAGGAGCCAGGATTATACCCTGCTGAATTTTGAAGCCCTTCCCCCTTGGTGTGATCAGATAGGGTGTGTGCCGGTGAAGGAGGGACAGGGTGAGCAAAGGCAGGGAGAGCCTGGCCTTTGTAAAAGATAGGCAAGTGGTTTTGCTCATTAAGCAAATTCTTGAGTTCCTACTATGTTCTGGCCAAGCCCTCATTGTGGCCTCACCGGTAAGCAAAAGTCTTGGTCCTTGCTTTCAAGATGTGTACTACAGAGTTGTGGGATACAGTTACAGGCATCAGCCAGATGTGTTTATGTGGACTGGGGTTGGGGCCCGGAGGGTTTTTAGTCCTTCCAGTTCCTGGACCTGGCTGCCAGATTCTGGTCAGCTTGGGTGTGGAGTCTCCCTCATTGATATCCAGTGCCCAGACCAGTCTGGCCAATTCTTGCTGTGGAGACCTGGCAAGTCACTTACCTGCCCGTTTCAGAGAGGAGAAGAGACACTCTAGAGGGAGCAGGTGACCAGCTAGGGCTCAGTCCTGCAAACCGGTGACAGGATATGAAGGGCACTGAGGAGAGCCTCCATATGCTCCATAGCTAGTTGGGCCTGCAGGGGTAGACAGGGCCATAGTTGCCCCAGAGAGGAGACATTAGAGCTGAAAGGGATGGTAACTTGCTCAAAGTCATCCAGACTACATGGCAGGGGGGATACCTCCTACTCTAGGGCCCAGGCCCCTGACTCAGGCATAGAACGGGAGCTCATGTGCAGGCCAGGGGAGCTGAAACTCTACAGTAGCTGTGACAATCACACCTGGGCTCTTCCTAGTCCCAAAGAGGCCCTTTGCTCTGCAAGAATAAGGGATAGAGAGGCTAGGGGAAGGGGCTTCGGCCCTTTTAGGTCCTGCTGTATCACTGGCTTTAGTCTCTGCCCAGCGGTTCCACAGCATCCCATCTCTGGACTAAACTAATTTTCTGAGTAGTCCCTAAGCCTGTGGGGGTTCCGTACCTGACTCCCTGAATCTGACTCTGCCCCCACCCCAGTCTTGCACACAGTAGGTGCTCTAACAACATCTGGCACCAGCCCTGCCTTCTTAGGTACCCCATCCCATTCCTCCAAGCCTCTTGTGCTGGGGGAAGTTGAGGCCCAAAGTCCCCTTCATTCAAAAATACGAGTGTCCTACTGTGTGCCAGGCTCTGTGCAGGGTGCTGAGGATACAAGACCTGGTATAGATCTCTCACACACACGGCTGTTCTAAATTGTGCCAACATGAAAGATGTGTAGCACAGAAATTACGAATAAAATACACAGTACACTCTAGCTCTGTATAGCCAAGTGTTCCTTATAGAAGCCTTTTGTTGATCTTTTTTGATAGATTCTTTTATTTGTAGCGTGCCCGTGGTTGTAATTCAACCGTGATACAGCAAATGGAGTTGCATCCCATTGCTGATAATAGTTTTCCAGGGCTCCTGTAACAAATTACCACAAACTTTGTGGCTAAAACATCAGAAATTTATTTCTCACAGTTTGGAGGTCTGAAATCCAAAATTATGATCACTGGGCTGAGATCACAATTCAAACCACGCTCCTTCTGGAGGCTCTAGTCCTTGCCTCTAAAAGCTTCTGGTGGCTGTTGATGTTCCTTGATTGTGGCCCGGTAACTACTGTCTCTGCCTCTGTGGCCACGTGGCTGTCTCTTCTGTGGGTACCAGATCTCCTTCTGCCTGTCCCTCATGAGGACACTAGTGATTGGATTTAGGGCCCACCTGAAAGATCAAAAATAATCTGCCCATGTAATGATCTTCAGTCACATCTGCTAAGTGAAAAAATGTACAAATTCCAAGGATTAGGAGCTAAAATCTTTGCGGGGAGGGGCACTGTTCAGCCTACTACACTACTCTTTTCCCGATAGTCTGTCACTAAATCTTGTACATGGCCTACTGATTTCTCATCGTTGGGACAAACTATGTTAATTGGATTGAAATTTCTCAGCCTCAGCACTACTATTAAATTTGATCCACATTATTTTCTCTACTGATTTCTTAAATCTAGACCTGTGCTGTCCAATATGGCAGCCACTGGACAGTTTGGCTGTTGAACACTTGAAATGTGGCTGGTTTGAATTGAGATGTGCTTTAAGTGTCAAATACACACTAGAATTGGAAGTTAGTATGAAACAGAATGTAAAATATATCATTAGTTACTTTATATTGATTACGTGTTGAAATGACAATATTTTGGACATACTGGGTTAAATAAAATACACTTTAATTTCACCTGTTTCCTTTTACTGTTTTAAATCTGATTGCTACTCAGATTTGAAATCACATACGTGGTTTGTACTCTCTTTCTATTGGATGGCACTGGTCTAGAGAGTCAGCAATAAATTCAGCCTGATCTGCGGCGTTTGCCGATTTCTGTAAACACTCGCTTGGTGGCTGGCTGAAAGCTGTCAACGTGAGGTCACTGAACCACGGAGTCCTGAAGACAGGTGGTCAGAGACAGGATTGTACAGGGTCTCAACCCCCCAGATCCCACAGATGGAAGGAATGAAAATGTACAGACTATAGCAAAACCTTAACATAGGAAGTGCTTTGTTTTGAATACTATCTTTGTTTTTAACAAAATTTTAAGTAATTTTCAAGAACGTTTTACAAATGAACTGCAAAATTCCATAAAATTTGACAATTTGACTCTTGCGAGTAGCTCCCCATGAGAGGGTTTTGAGCAGAGGGCATGATCAGACATAGGATCCCTCAAGCTGCTGTGTTGAAGACAAGTCAAAATCATTAAAAGATTTGCATTGGCAAGAGATTAAGGGGCTCCAAACCCAAGAGCTGCCGCCTACTGTGGGGCTGGAGTCTCGCTGCCGGGTGTCTGCATGCTCACTAGTGCAGTACCCCCTGTGCCCACAGGGTGGCAGCAGAGCCCAAGCAAGAGTGCTTGGTAGTGGGGTGAGGGGTGGGGAGGGGTTGCAGGGGACTGCTGTCTGGTTGGGGAGCTAAGGCCCCAGAGGCAAGAACTTAGGTTCCCCACTGCATCTGCCCTGCTCTGCCAGGACCCCAGGTTTAATGGGTGTGTGGAGGGGACCCAACTCACCGACTCACCAGGGCATGATCCTGTGAATCATGTGCCAGTGCCCACTGCCATCTCTAGCCCCCACCCAGATTCCTCAGGGTTGCTTCTGGGCTCCCCAGACCCCTGGCTGGCTTCAGCACAGTCCCAAGTATGATGTGTGGTCCCACTGCTTCCACTCCAGCCTGGGAGACTAAGACCCAACTCTCTACCCTGTCCTGGACTCTGTGAGTGTGGCCCTTTACAAGCTGTCCCAGTTTATTCTCACCACAAACTCTAATACCTTCCTTGGGTCTTGGGCTCAAATCCTGGCTGCTACATACTAGCTGTGTGACTTTGGGCAAATTACTTAACCTCTCTGACCTTAGTTTCTTCTTTTGTAAGATGGGCATAGGATTAAATGAATGACAGTGGTGCCTGGCACAGGTGAAATGCTCAGTGCTAATAAATGGTAGCAATTAATATTTGCCCCTATTCTGCAGGCAAGTAAACTGAGGCCCAGAAAGGTGCCATGGCAGAGGCAGGATTAGAACTTGGGGGGCCACAGAAATGAAGCACAGATGCGCCTACCACAGGGTCAGGTTGAAGCAGGAGGCAGGTGCACGTGAATCAAGCTGTGGCACAGCGTGAGCTGAAGAAAAACCCAGCTCAGGATCCAGGTTCAGGGGGAGGATCGGGAGTGTCAGGGCTGAGTCCTGCACCCAGAAAAGGAGCTCTGGGCTGGAGGTCCAGTCACTTCTCTCTGAGCCCGTTTCCTCCCTGTAAAATGAGGACAGGCTGGGTCTGCTCCAATATTCTCCCTACTTGTTTGGCCTCTTTCACAAAGGCCCAGCACACAGTTGCCTTCTGCGGACTGAGGGCCCCAGATCCGCTGGCCCCTTGCCTGTCCGGGTCCTGAAGAATGGCCCTCAGAGCTAGCTTCATTTTGCATGCTGTGCAACATGAGGGGGTCTCTCCTCCTCACCTCTAGGCCAGGCTCCCCTGTGGCCTTTCTGTCAACCCCCACCCACCTTTCTCCCACCCCAGACCCCAGCCCACACTCCGCTCCAGGAATCCTCAGGCCTGCCAGGTCCCTGGAGGGGCCGCCAGGAAGAAGCTGCGTGTGTGGTTTGGGCAGCAGAGGAGGGTCGTGGCCTCAGCCTGGATCTGGGCCAGCTCCTGGAAGGCAGGGCCTGCCTCCCTCAGCCAGATTTTCCTCCCCCTCCCTCGCTGCCCCTACTCTGCCTTTTTGGGGCTTTCCCATGTTACCCCTTCTTCCCTCCTTCCTTCCTCAGGGTGGCCTTGGGGAAGTCACTTCTCTGTCTTTAGCTTCCATTTACACTCAGTACAGCGAGATCGCCCTTGTACCTCCCTCCAGCGTTGCTGCGAGGATTCAAGCAGATAAAGCACAGATACAGCATTTATGGGGGGGGTCTGCCTCTGAGGACGCCCTTGATGCATGCCAGCCTGGCTCAGGGACACCCCTCCTACCCTCCTGCCTCTCCGCATGCCATCCACCACCCTTTTCTGTGGATTTGACTCCTAATGAGTGTGGATTATTTTTTTTTTAATTTATTTTTATAAAGATAGAGTGTGGGAGCAGGGAGGGGCAGAGGGAGGAGAGAGAGAATCCCAAGCAGGCTCCATGCTCCCTAGGGACCCTGTCACAGGGTTTGGATCCCACAACCCTGAGATAGTGACCTGAGCCAAAATTGAGAGCCAGATGCTTAACAAACTGAGCCACTTGAGCGTCCCAAAATCAGGGCTCCTGTGTTTTACATTTTTTTAAAAGTATTTATTTATTTATTTATTTATATATTTAGAGAGCACGAGCAGGAGGAGCAGGGAGAGGAGGAGAGAGAATCCATAGCCAACCCTGCACCAAGCATGGAGCCTGACGCGGGGCTCCATCCCATGACCCTGAGATCGCAACCTGAGCTGAAACCAAGAGCTGGATGCTTACCAGACTGCACCCTCCGAGCGTCCCTGTGTTTTATATTTTTAATGAATTCTTTTTTTTTTTTTTAAGATTTTATTTATTTACTTGACAGAGATCACAAGTAGGCAGAGAGTCAGGCAGAGAGAGGAGGAAGCAGGCTCCCTGCGGAGCAAAGAGCCCGATGTGGAGCTCGATCCCAGGACCCTGGGATCACGACCTGAGCCGAAGGCAGAGGCTTAACCCACTGAGCCACCCAGGTGCCCCTTTAATGAATTATTTCAAACACATTGAAAAGTACTCGAACAAGAGAAGCCACAGGAGCACCCACCTCCCACACACGTTCATATTTTGTTGTACTGGCTTCAGATCTTTTTCAAATTTATTTTATCTATCTATCTGTTTACTTATTTTTATGTGTTAAGTACCTACTCTGTGCCAGGCACTGTTCTGGGCACAGTGGACACAGCAGTGAATAGAATTAAAAACCAGAAAGACCTTTGGGACACCTGGGTGGCTCAGTCGGTTAAGTGGCTGCCTTTGGTTCAGGTTATGATTCCAGGGTCGTGGGTTTGAGCCCCGCGTTGGGCTCCTTGCTTGGTGGGGAGCCTGCTTCTCCCCTGCCTGCCACTCTCCCTGCCTGTGCTTGGTGCGTGCTCGCTCTTGCGCTCTCTCTCTCTGTAAAAAAAATAAAAAAAAAAGAAAAAGAACAGCTAGAACTTAGCTCACTCTCAAGCTGGGGAGACAATATACACATAAAGAAGTCAAGGGTCTCCTGGGTGGCTCAGTCGGTTGAGCATCCAACTCATGAATTTAGGGTCTCAGGTCATGATCTCAGGGTCATGAGATCCAGCCCCACTTCTGGCTCTGCATTCAGCGGGAGTCTGCTTGAGATCTCTCTCTCTCCCTCTTCCTCTACCCTGTTCCCACTCACTCTCTCAAGTATTTTTGAAAAAATGAAAAAGTCAAATAGGTGGCTACAAAGAGGTCATCAGAAGAATTAGGCAGAGAAGGGCATCACGAGTGAGGGAAATAGGCTTCTCTGAGCAAATGTTATTTAAATTAAAACCAAAAGGATGTGAGGGATTTGGCTAAGTGAAAACCTAGGGGCAAAGTGTTCCAGACAAGGAATCAGTGAGTGCAAAGGTCCTGTGGCAGAAACATGTCTAGCACATCTGAAGCATGGTGAGGCAGCCAGCAGGTCCTGGAGAGAGTCCTAAAACCAGGTGGCTCACTAGGTCCAGAACCTACCCCATGCTTAATTCCTGTTTGGAATAATTTCATTTAGTCCTCGGTATACTTTACAGATGAGGATGGGGGAACTGAGGCTCGAGCTGGACAAGTGGCTTACTGAGGTCATTCAGCTAGCAAGCAGATGTCTTGGGATTTGAAGCAAGACCTGAGTCTCACCTCAGAGCTAGGCTTGGGCCCTGGATTGCCTGAGGAGGAGGAGGAGAGAGGAGGGAGAGGCCACCCCACCCAGGAAATGCCGAGAAGTGAACAGTCCTTCCCTGGCCTGAGGTTGACCCAAGGTTGGAAGATTCCAAGGAGGGACCTCCTTTCCCTTCCAGTGCTCCCAGGATGAGTATGGTGCCTGAGATCACTGAAGGTCCTGTGTTCATGCCCTTGCCTGGGCTCCTCTGAACCTCGGTTTCCTGCTTCAAGCAATGAGCTGGCTGGCGGGGGTGGGGGGGTGGGGGGCCCTATTGCCTTGGGCTACTTTAGTAATCACAGGCCTGTTCCCAGGACGCTCTGGGGGAGGGGAGTGACAAAGAGTCATTAGTGCCCCAGACCCTCCCAGGCTGGGTTGATACCCTCCCTGGTGCCATTCCTAACCCCTGCCCCGTAAGTGGTTAGTCTGGACCAGTCTGCCTGCATCTCAGTTTACCCATTTGTACCCTAGTGGACCCCCTGAGACCCCTTCAAACTGATTGGATGAGGCCAAGCTGGTTCTCAGTCACCTGAGAAAGCGCCAGTTTAAAATCCACATTCTGGGCCCCCACACCACAGGCACTCAAGTTTGGGGGACCTAGAATCTGCATTGTTTACAAATGTGGAGGGTGCATTCTGACACTTTATGTACCCCTCCTTGCCGTGGGACCCTTCTCTGTCTACCCCCAGACCTCTAGGACACTACCTCAGGTCAGATGCTTCTGCTGGGCTCCCGCAGCCCCCACACGTCTTCCATCACAGCAGAGTAAACCCTGGGTGGTCATGGTCTCCACTCAGCCCAGCCCCCATGCCCCTGCAATTGTGAGCTGGGGGTGGGGTGGGGAGGCACAGCTGCTCACTGCCGTGATGACTAAGTCCCCTTTCAAAGACAGAGAACAGGAGACTGAGGAAGGGCAGGGACTGGCCCAAGGTGATGAGGGGAAGAGCTCCCATGGCAATTAGCAAGAACTCTCGGAACTGCTAACACTCACAGGGCCCTGCCTGTCTGCCTGGAACTTCCTAAGGGCTTTACAAGTCCTAATTCATTTCATCTCCATAGCAACCCCTTGAGGTAGGTACTAATAGTCTCCACATTGTCACAGGTGAGGACTAGAGGCACAGAGAGCTTAGGAAACTTGCCCCAGGCCACACAGCTTCTAAGCAATGATGTGGGAATGTAAATTAACAACTTCACACTTCCCACTGTGAGGCTTCCGTTTTGCGGAGGAGGCAATTGGGGCTCAGGTCTTGTCATTCAGTTAGTGGGTGGCAGGGCAGGGACCAGAACCTGGGGCTCCCAGTGGCCTGAGCAGCCTGTGTTGGGGTGTGGAGTGGGCTCTGCGGCCACTCTGCCCAGCCAGCTCTGCCTACAGCTCAGGTCAAAGCCCCCACTTGCCTTTGCCCATCAGCCAGCTTCCTCAACAGTAAAGCAGGGAATACTGTTTCCTCCCTCACAGATAAATTGAGAGCATTAAGTCAGTTGAAACGAGAAAGGCTTTGGAGTAGTGCCTGCCACCAGGGAGGTACCCTTCAACTTTGTTCTGATCCTCTTCCCTGCACTCACCTCCCTGCTCCCCCACCCACTCCTCTTCCAGATGTAGCCCCAAGCCCAGGGAAGGGCTGCTGTGGGCCTGTGGGCGTGGGCGAGCGGTGGGGGACAGCCAGGCTCCAGTCGCTTGGCAGCTACCTCGGGGTCAGAAGTCAGGCCCGCCTCCCCTGACCCAGCTCTATGGAGCTGGGCCCTGGTCCACCTGCCCCACCTGCTCCTGGGAGCTCCCTCCTGCCGGGCCCTGAGCCCAGGCAGCCTATCCTCAGCCTTGGAAGGAAAGGTTCAGCCTTGAGGCCATCCTCCAGATGAGAAAAGACAGCCTGGGAGGTAGGTGGGGACAGGCCCAATGGTCCCTCGGAGACTGGGGGCGGGGTGCAGCTTTGTTTATACACTGTTCCTGTGCGGGGGTGGCCCTTTCCCCATCTTGGAGGGGCCCAGATCCAATCTCAAGATCGTCCCAAATGCCACTTCCTGAGAAAGGGCCTCTTACCTGCCCCTCTCGTTAGCTGATGGCCCGCCTCAGAATCCCGTGCTGCTACACAGAGCCACTTATGGTGGACCCCGAAGGATGTGTAGGAGTTGCCCAGGGGCTTAGGACTGAGGAGGGCATTCCTGACTGACCACCCAGCCAGGGCGAAACATGGCGGTGGGAGGTGTTCTGGCACACAGGGGAACAAACTGGTGTCCCGTGAAACTATAAATATAACTCGGCAATCACTGAACCGTGTTGTAGATGGGGAAACTGAGGTTGAAGAGTCTGGGAGTTGGACCAGTCGGAACTCCCCTGGCTTTCGGGACAGGTCTGCCTCAATACCTGAATAAGCACGCTGCTCCCCGTTGGAGGACGGAAAAGTCCTCCTCCAAGTTCGGGAACACCCGCCGGCCCCCTCCAAAGCTCGTCCCCAGCCGCCCACGGAGGAGGCCTGGTTCATGGACTACAAGTCCCTGCAGGCCCCGCGCCGCGGCGCATGCTCGGCGGGAGTACTTTCGCGAGCCCGGCCGAGCCCGGGGCCCAGTCTTCCCCCATTGTCTGGCCGGCAGAGGCGGGGCGGACAGCGCACGGGCACATCCATTGGTCGGCCTGCACGTCAGTCGCCCTCTGCGTCCGCCCCCGTGCAGGCCCCGCCTCGCGCGCCCGCGCCCGGGCCGCCTGGCGCCCCGCCCGCGCCTCAGGACCGGCGGGGCCGCGCGGCGCATCCTGCGGGTGGCGGCGGCGGCGGGCGCGGCGCCGGCAGCCGGACGCAAGATGATGAAGTTTCGGTTCCGGCGGCAGGGCGCCGACCCGCAGCGCGAGAAGCTCAAGCAGGAGCTCTTCGCCTTCAACAAGGTGCGGCGGCGGCGGCGGCGGCGGTTCGGGCAGAGGGCGGGAGAGGGCGGGAGGGGGCGGGCCGGGGGCCCGAGCCGGGGGCCCGGGGGCCGGAGCCACGTCGGGCCCGGGGGGGAGGGGGCGCCCAGCTGGGGCGCGGCGCGGGGGCCGGGCCGTGCGCCCCTCGGCGGGCCCCACTTCTCGTCTCCTCCCCTGCTCCACTCTCGGACTCTGGGTGGGTCTGGGTCCCTCACTGACTTTCCGAGTCAGCTCCTCCGGGTCCCTGTGGGCCTCACTGGCCCTGGCTCTGCGGGTCTCTGTGTACTTGGGTCTGTGTGTGTGTCTGTCTCTGTGCGACTCTTTGCATGTCTCTGGGTCTCTGCCCATCTCTGCCCAGGATCACCTCCCTATCCTCAGTCTGTCTGCCTCTGTCCCTGTGTGTCTCTGCGTATCCCTTCTGTGCCTTCCTTCATCTCTGTCTCTTCATCTCTGAGTCTTCGCCTGTCTCTCCTGCGTGTCTCTCTGCCTACATGCGTCTCTGTGCAGTCTTTGGGAACTCTCCCCCTGGCTCTCGCTCTTTCTCTCTCTTCCTTTGGGGGACCTCAAAGGCCCTGCTCAGCCCTTGGGGCAGCCCAGGGCCCAAGTTTGTTTTGCTTTCGCACCCAGGCGGGTTGGGAGGGGTGAGGAATGGAGGCAGATGTTGGGGGGGTGGGGCTGGGAAATCCCGTCCATGTTCCTTTCCTCCCCTCCCCCAAGGCCCTAGGCTATGCCTTCTGGGGCTCTGACCTGCCCTGCTCTGCTGGGGGCTCCAGAGAAGATGCCTGGCTGCGTAGGCAACTACACTTCAACTCCTGGGGCCTCAGTTTCCTTTCCTTGAAATGGGGCCACCTTTTTCCCTGCTGTGGGCTCTGGCTCCCTGTGTCACATGGTTCAACTGACCTATCCTTTGGGCCAAGGTGGAGGTGGTTGCTCCTTTCTTTCTTTTCCTGGGTAGGGCAAGAGGGGGCCATGGGAAAGGGGCTGCCTTCAGCTCCCTCCTCCGCCCAGCTTTTGCGCTGATGTGTGGTAGATCCATGCCCCCCCGCCACGCCTTTCCCTTGCTAACTTCTGGGGTGTTTCTTCTGCCCTCACTTTTATTCCCAACCTCTGATTGCACAGCCCCTCACTGTTCTCAGGGATTAGAGTTATTGTCCCCATCATACGGGTGAGAAAATTGAGGTTCAGAGAGGGATGATGACTTGCCCAAAGTCACAGATTGCGCTGGGGTCTCTGTCCTTGTGGCCCCTTGTCGACAAGATTTGACTTGAGTCTTGAGGGGCAGGGATTTTTGAATGGGCTGCTGTGGTCCTGAGCCAGACTCGAGGAGATCCTTGTTCAGGAGAAAGCTCTGGAATGGCTAGAGGTGAAGTGGCGGAGGTGGGAATGTCTCTTGGGGCAGGCAGGGTTTCCTGGTGGTGGTGGGGCTGCCGGGGCCTTCAGAAGTGGTGGCTGAGAAGTTGCCAGGGGTCTGGGGAGCCCAGAAGGGTGGCTGGTGTCCAAGGTCTCCCAGCTGGTTCCCTCCGTGCGCTGGGTGACTGTGTGCGTGAGCCCCTGTGAGGTGCGAGGAGGATGGTGAGGACAGGTGAGTCAGGGACTGTGAAGTGGAGACCGGAGATAGATGGTGGGTCCTCCTGGCTGGGCCTGGGTTGGTAGAAGCCGAGGGCTCCCTGCTCAGGAGAGTGAGGCCCCATTCCGAGTGCGCAGTGTTGGTGTAGTTTGGGGCAAGGGGCTTGGTCACAATAGGAGATAGATGATCGCTAGAGTACAAATGGGTCCTAGATCCTGAGTGGTGGCGAGCGTCAGAAGCAAGCATGGACTTCGGACTGTCTTGCATCCAGATCCCTGTCCTGCCCGCACCTTGCCCATGAGATGTCCAGTCTATGGCAGTTTATATCCTGAGCTCCTCCTGTGTGAGGGCCCCCTTCTAGGTATTGAGGACACCACAGTGACCCAAGAGGGACAAATGCCTCTTTGCTTGGGGTGCTGAGGTACTCGTGGGGGAGACAGTGAAAAGCCAAAGCAGAAGAGTGAAATACGCAGCAGTTAGGATGATGGCCAGTGTTGGGGATGCAATAAAGTAGGATGAGGGTAGGGAGTGTGGGGACAGGGAGCCGCTAGAGCAGGGTGATTCAGGAAGGGCTTTGAGGAGTTGACTCCTGAGCTGAGACCTGAGTAATGGGGAGGAGCCCTCCTTGGGGAATGCTGGGTGAAGCACTTTCCAGGTAGAGGGACAGTAGATGCAAAGGTCCTGAGGCAGGAGCCTGCCTAGTCAATTGGAGGAAAGCAGAAGGCTGCTGGGCCTGGAGTCAAGTAAGCTGGGGGAGAGAGGGAAGAGGAGGACAGAGAGGGGCCAGGTGGTGAGGTGGGAGCTCAGAGAGGGCCCTGAGCAGAGGATGGGACTGGCTAGACCTGGTCAGCTCTAGTACTGGCATGGCGAGGCGGGTGGGAAAGGGAAGGGCACTGCCAGCCAAATGGGCGACTCTGTCCTCAGGTGGCCTCACTGCCCTTAGTGCCCACATGGGAGACTGAGGCTGGAGAATGTGGTGATCCAAGCAAGCTGCATAGAGGGCTCAGTCCATGGCCTGGATTGGTTGAGGCAGGAGGGAGGTTGGGGCAGCAGGCCTGAGACCACGGTTTCTTTTGAAACGTGTGCCTTACTGAGGCACTGGTCAGGAGATGCCTGGGCCCACTTGTGACGTCCCGCTTTGGTGTTGAGGACAGGGTGGGAGCCCCTTCAGGCAGGCCTCTGGGGATGAGTGGGAGTTCCATGGTGGATGTGGGAAGGTGGCCGAAAGTATGAGCCGGTGGAAGGAAGGACTGAGAACTCGGAGGGCTGGAGTCTGCCGTGGGACAGGCCCTGCCAGAAGGAGAGGCCCTGGGGGAGTCGGACGAGCTGATCCCGGTGTTGCCCTCCGATCTCCAGTGGGGCCCGTGGGGAGTGCCACATACATCATACGGGACCTCAGAAAGCATGGCAGCTCACCTCCAGGAGTGGGGCACAGAGTCCCGTGCTGTGGGACGGGTAGGGTCGACTTCTGTGCCTGCACCTCGGGGATCCTGCTTCTCTCTGATGCCAGAGCCCTGCACAGGCGGCCCGGACGTGGGTGCGGAGGAGGACAAGGCCTTGGCCAGGGGAGGGCTTGTGAGGTGTGGGTTGCAGGTGTGATCACCTGTTTCAGAGTTGAGAACACCGAGGTGCGGAGCTCAGATGGACGGGCACCCGTCCTCACCATGCAGCTACACTAGTCTGGAGGCTGCCTTGGGGTGGGCCTCAGGTGGGCCAGGGGCTGCGTGCCGCTGCCCATGCCCTCCCCTCCCCCCGCAGACCGTGGAGCATGGCTTCCCCAACCAGCCCAGCGCCCTGGCCTTTGACCCAGAGCTCCGCATCATGGCCATCGGCACGAGGTCTGGGGCCGTCAAGATGTATCCTTTGCGCACCAAGGCCTTCAGGGCCAGTCGGGACCTCCTGCTCGCAGCCCCGTGTGCCCCGTGTGCCAGCTGCTGGGGCCTGGCCCACCCCAGGAGGCCGCAGTCGGTGCCTGGGTCCTGGTGGAGGTTGGTGCGGCCTCTGCCCCTGAGACTTCTTTACAGAAATGGTTGTGGGGGAGGGGTCAGCTTGTAGTGGTCACAGCTGTCCCTAGCTGCGTTTCAGCTGGCGAGTTACCTAGGCGATCCTGCCACTGCTCCAGCAACTGACTGGGAACACTGGGCCGGGAGGCTGGCCAGGCGCGGTACCCAGCGGGGGTGGCGAGTGGGCCAGGGTCGTCTAGCGGGCCTTGCCCGGGTGACCAGGCACACACACGTGTGCGAATGTGAAGACACATGTGTGCGGCTGAGGGGCTGGGGGCTGTGCCAGGCTCAGCATGGTGAGCGCGGCGCGGCCCCCACCTGGGTGCTGGCGGCTGCACAATGGGCCGTGTGAGCCGCACAAAGCGGGCATTTTCCTGCCAGCGCAGGGTGGGGGCAGGGTGGGGGCACGCTGGCAGCTGACTGCCTCCCTGCCTGCTATGGAGGACCCCACCCCTGCTGCTCTCAGGGAAGCCCCTTGGGTGGGGAAACCAAGGTGGAAGGCCCACTGGGGGCTGCCTGCCCTTCCCCCGGACCCCGTGATCCTCCGGCTCTCGATACCCTCACTGGGGACGTTGGTTGGCCAAAAAATGAGTCAATGCCTGGAAAGGGGTGGGGTGGGCATGGGGGTCTTCCCACCCCAGGGCCGGTGGCCAGGCAGGGGTGGGCGACTGGGCTTGTAGTTTTCGAGTCCGCCTTCCCTAGGGAGTGTGGTGGGGCCCGGGTGCCCCTCCTCTCCCATGGGCTCCCAAGGAGGCACCGTGGAGCAAGGAATGGGGTGGGGAGGGGACAGTGCTTGGATCCCTTGCCCTGAACCGCCCCCCACCGGCCCTGATCTGCTCCCGCCCCTCTGGGTGCTGTTGTATCCTCCCTGAATGTGTATTGTGTTCCCGCAGCCCCTTGCTCAGTCCCCTGTCCAGGCGACTCCCATAGCCACTTGAGCGGTGTTTCTCGTGCACGGGCTCTGCGTGCTCACAAAGAACCTGATGTTCTGGCGAGGAGACAGCCCCAGAGGAGGAGGCTGGGGCCCTCCTCTTTCCCCTCCTTCCTTCCCCCAAACTACCAGAGCCCTGGGTTGGGAAACTGAGGCTGGCCACAGCAGCTACCCCTCCCCCTCAAGGGCAGCCGTCTCCTTGGCAACCCTGGTTCCCGCCCAGCAGCTCCTGCCCTCTCTTTTGTCCCCTCTTCTGTGTTCTGGTTCCTGCAGGGAATCCCAGCTCTAGCTCCAAAGCAACGAGCCCCTGTGTCGTTGCTGGGCAACGCTGACCCCTCCCTAGCCCTCCCTCCTTACCCCCCTCACCCCCCTTTGGACCCCTGTCGGACCACTGGACCTGGAGCTGCCATGACTCTGGCACTGACCCCCGGGGACTTGCGGCAACTCACCCAACCTTCCCAAGCCTCCGTGCAGTGTCTGTGAAATGGGCTGGTCGAGGCCTCTCCCCGATCACAGCGGGGGCTGCTGGCTGCCAGCTGCAGGGGGAGTTCGGTGTCCTTGCCCGAAGCTGGAGGTTGGCCTGGAGCTGTGGGAAGAGGCAGCCTGGACTCTGCTGTGCCCCAGGCTTCCATGCCCAGGCCCGGCCTGGCCTCTCTGCCTGTGTGATCCCAACCTGCGGGGCCCAGCTCTTAACGTACACAGACATACTCTGAGGCTGACACAGAACGGGAGCCTGGCCATGTGCCAGGCCTGGGCCAAAGGTGCTGGGTGTGTTTGTATTCTCACTTGCCCTGCATCAGCCCTGCAAGGTAGGAGTGGGACTCACAAGCCCATTTTACAGATGAGGAAGTAAAGGTCACACAGCACCAAATTGCAGCGCAAGAGTGAAGCCTGCATTCTGAGCCTGGGGGTATCTTGGGGGTATACACCAGTGCTTCTTCAAGGAGGGGTGTCCCTCCTTGGACCTTGGAAGGCAGGCCTGGCTGGGGCCCGTTGGAAGGTTCTTGGAAGGGAGGATCCCCCGTGCCTGCTTCTGCCCTTGACCTCTGCACTCAGCTATGGTGCACCTGGTGTGGAGTTTACCGGCCTGCACCGGGACACAGCCACTGTCACCCAGATGCATTTCCTGCCTGGCCAGGTGAGCCTCTCCCCTCCCCGACTGCCCCAGCCTCTGCGCCCTACCCGGCCCCCGACTAGCCCGGTCTCTGTCTCTGCTCATCCACCAGGGCCGCCTCCTGACCCTGTTGGACGATAGCAGCCTGCACCTCTGGGAGATCGCCCACCACAACGGATGCGCCCACCTGGAGGAGGCGCTCAGCTTCCAGCCACCGAGTCGGCCGGGCTTCGATGGGGCCAGGTACTGGACTGGGCTGGGGACAAGCTGCGGGGCCTGGGGGAGCCTGGGGGCGGTGGTGGGAGCCGGCCTCGCAGAGGCGCTGCGGGCCTAGGACCCCTGCCCTGGGCTCAAGGGGGTGGAGTCCATCGAGCTGCACCTGGGTTCTGGTGGATTTTTCGGGCGTTAAATAGGGGGTCCTGGCCAAGTCTCAGGTGATGCTCTGGTGGCGACTAGGGCCGTTCATGGTTGGGGGTGGGGTAATGGGCCATAAAGTGCATGGCTGACAGGGCGAGTTTGGGGGCAAGGAGGGTCCCACCAGGCTGTGTGAGGTGCCAGAGAGGACTCTAGGGGGCAACCGAGTGGGCCTGGACCCCCGGTGAGAGTGTAAGGGGCCTCTCGGTCCCCGGCCCTGCTGGCCCTTCCTGAAACGGTCAGTGTGGGCAAGTCCTTAACCCTTCAAGAATCCTGCACTGCCTGAGTGGGCGGCTTGTCCTGGTCCTGCTGGGGGCTGAGTGAGACCCCCAAACATCCCTCCCTCCCCCTAGGGTGGGTCCCCCAGGGGAGGTATCTCATCCTCTGCAGACAGGGTCACTCTGGGGCACCTCCAGCGAAGTCAGGGGCCATCCGTGGGCTGGTGACTGGGATTCCTGGGTCGGGCTCAGGAGGGTCGTGTGTGTCCTGGAGCCCTTGGTCCTGGCCTGGGCACTGGCCTGGTTCCTGCCTTCCCCTCCTAGTGAGTGGGAGGGGCTCGGGAGTCTGTCTCCAAGACCTTGGGGAGCCTATTTTTATCCCTCTCCTTTCCAACATCCTGATGAATAATTGAGTGAGCTAATTACGAGGCCCCACAGCCGCCACCGTCACCTTCCCGGTGTGCCAGCCCACTCGAGAACCGGGCCTCTGTGAGCGCAGAGGGGCCGTCATGAGCAGCCCCGCCCCTTAGCAGGGGCCTGGGCTCACCCTCACCTGCCTCCCCTCCTCCTGCACAGTGGCCCGCTCAGCCTTGCACGCGTCACAGTGGTCCTGCTGGTGGCAGCTGGTGACATGGCAGCCCTGGGCACCGAGGGCGGCAGCGTCTTCTTCCTGGATGTTCCCACCCTGACGCTGCTCGAGGGGCGGACTCTTGCCCCGGACGAGGTTCTTCGCAGGTAAGAGACAGGCAGGCCCCCGGCAGCCAGTCCGGGCCTGGGGGTGCTCCTGCCAGCTCACGTGAGCCCCTCCTCAGCGTGCCAGACGACTACCGGTGTGGGAAGGCACTGGGCCCCGTGGAGTCACTCCAGGGACACCTGCGGGACCCCACCAAGATCCTCATCGGCTACAGCCGGGGCCTGCTGGTCATCTGGAACCAGGCGGCGCAATGCGCAGACCGCGTCTTCCTGGGTAACCAGGTATGTGGGGGAGACCGGTGCCCTCTGCCGAGGCCCTCTGCTCACACCCCTGCTCACACTCCCCCCTGTGCCCGGCAGCAGCTGGAGAGCCTGTGTTGGGAACGCAGTGGCAGCACGCTGGTCAGCTCCCACAGTGACGGCAGCTACGCCGTCTGGTCTGCCGACGCCGGCGACTCCCCGATGACCCAGCCCACAGTGGCCACCACGCCATATGGTGAGTGCCGGGGAGGCCGAGGGCGGCTCCTGCCGCCTGAGCATGGGGTTGGCCGGTGACCCCAAACTCAGGCACTCGGGGCTGCCTGGCCTTGGTGGGGATGTCCAAGAGGACTGGTGGAAGGTGGCGGTGCCAAGCGCCATCCTCAAAGGTGAGACCGCTGGGGGGTTGCGCGGTGGGACAGTGGGCCTTCCCCTTGGGGAGTCAGGAAGCAGCTGCGAGGTGGGGAGCGATGGAGGCAGACTAGGAACGGGAGAAACTTGGAGAAATGTGACCTGGGGCCCTTCCGGTCCTGGCGAGCGAGTGAGCCCGACACTGTCCCACCCCTCCAGGCCCCTTCCCCTGCAAAGCCATTAACAAGATTCTGTGGCGAAACTGTGAATCTGGGTAGGTGGGGAGCGGGTTCTCAGACGTGGGCTGGGGGCTGTGTCTGCAGCGGGGAGCAGGGTGGGCGTGGGGGTGCAGGGATGGCCTGCATCGCTCTCCCTGGGCTGGGTGCGCACCTGGGGCCCTGTGGCTCACGTGGCACCCCTGCCGGCCTTGCAGGGACCATTTCATCATCTTCAGTGGAGGCATGCCCCGTGCCAGCTATGGTGACCGTCACTGTGTGAGTGTGCTCCGGGCCGAGACCCTGGTGACGCTGGACTTCACCTCCCGCGTTATCGACTTCTTCACAGTGCACAGCATACGGCCTGAGGATGGTGTGTGTCCGCCCTGGCCCGTGCCCCGTTCCCCGTGCCCCCTGCTACTGGGCTCACCTAGCCCTCGTCCCGCAGAGTTCGATGAGCCCCAGGCCCTGGCCGTGCTGCTTGAGGAGGAGCTGGTGGTGCTGGACCTGCAGACGCCCGGCTGGCCTGCAGTGCCCGCCCCGTACCTGGCCCCACTGCACTCGTCCGCGATCACCTGCTCTGCACACGTCGCCAACGTCCCCGCCAAGCTGTGGGCCCGCATCGTGAGTGCTGGTGAGCAGCAGAGCCCGCAGCCTGCCTCCAGCGCCTCGGTATGTGCCCCGGGCCTCCTGCGGGCCGAGGGTTGGGTGGGGGGTGGGGGATGGGAGTGGTGATCCAGGCTCTGGCCAGCCTCAGGCCCGGAGTGGGAAATGTGGCAGACAGACATGCATGGGGAACTCAGAGGCAGTTTGGGTCCTGGGTGCCAGGCCCAGGGCGAGAAGAAGGCATTTGTCCTGACCTTCCGCTTCCAAATCTCTGCCCCCCTCTCCCAGAGCTGGCCCATCACTGGGGGCCGGAACCTGGCCCAGGAGCCATCCCAGCGAGGGCTGCTGCTGACCGGGTAGGCAGACGTGTGTTCCGTGGTCAAGCACAGGTGTGACGCGTGTATGCACGTGTGTGTGTGTATGTGTGCGCGCGCGCGCGTGTAGATGGGCCCCGGTGCAGGCCCCACAGGTGCGGGAGAGCCTGTCCCGGGCCTGGTGGATACTGACCTGCCTGGCGAGCCAGGCCCCGCCCCTGGTGGGACCAGGTCACCCCCTCTCCTACAGGGTGGATAAGGATGAAGCTTCCCTAGGCTCTGGTTTAAGGCCCCGCCCTGCCCTGCCTTTTGGTCTGGAACTGAGCTCCACCCACCTGGCCTGCCCTGGGACCGGAAAATCTGGGCTGGCCCACGTGGATCTGCCCTGGGCAGGTGCTGCAGAGCCCAGCCTGGGCCTGGCGGGCGCTGACGTGCCCAGTGACTCAGGCCCTAGCTTCCTGCCCTGCCTCTGCTGCCTGCCTGTGCTGGAACCCTCAGGCCTCTGGCTCCAGTGTCCCCTGCCCTGCTGGGGAACTGGAAGAGCCACTGGAATCGTGGCTCTGGAAGTGTCCCAACTGGCCCCAGAGACTCAGGCACCTTTTCACACCCTGCCTCTGGGCTCTCACCACTGCGCAGAGGCCCCTGACGTGGGCCCTGCAGCTGTGTCCTGAGGCTGCACCCCAGATCTGTCTGCTCCTGCCCCCTATTTCCCCTCCCTGCTTCCTCCCAGCCTCCCCAGGCTTCCTGCTGCTCTGCCTACATGGCTGCCTCATGCCCCAGCTGATCCTTCTGCGCTGTGGCTAGCTCCCGAGCGCCTTTCCTGGATGCGCCCGTAGTCCTCTCTTCCCTGCATTTTCTCCTCTGCCATCTCCTGCTCATCACACTGGTGATTATTTCCACCCCTTTTCACCCTGTTTGAGAGGCCCAGGTGCATGGGGTCTGGCATACAGTGGGCGCTCAGTATGTGTTCGCTCTCTGCAGTAGATGCATCCTTGTGTGCCATGGGAGTCAGGTCAGTGCTTGGCGTCTGCAGTGGGTGCTCAGTGAGTGGTCGCAGGATGAGTGGCAGGGGAGGTGCAGGGGGACCCGGGACGGGGCTGACATCGCCTTCCCCGCAGCCACGAGGACGGGACTGTGCGGTTCTGGGATGCCTCTGGCGTGGCACTGCGGCCGCTCTACAAGCTCAGCACAGCCGGCCTCTTCCAGACAGACTGTGAGCACGCTGACAGCCTGGCCCAGGCCGCCGAGGACGACTGGCCCCCCTTTCGCAAGGTGGGCCCCTCCCCGAACTCTGGGGACCTGGGCCCCACCCTGCCCTGAGTCCTCACTCCATCCTGCCCCCCAGGTGGGCTGCTTTGATCCCTACAGTGATGACCCTCGGCTCGGTGTGCAGAAGGTGGCCCTGTGCAAGTACACGGCCCAGATGGTGGTGGCTGGCACGGCAGGCCAGGTACGGCAGAGGTGGCCTCAGGTTGGGGTCTCCAAGGGCTTTCTGGAGGAAGTAGATCTGACACAGAGTGGGGCTCCAGGTGAGGGTGGCTGGTGTGAGGCCGGCCAGGGAAGTGGAACCTGTTGGGGGCCTTGAGTCTAGACACTGGCTCTTGGAGAACCACGGAGGGTTGGGGCTGGGGTCGGGAGCACAAGTGTAAGGTGAGCCCTGGGAGCGTGGGGACCAGCAGGGCTCAGTCCCTGTGGTGCCCCCAGCACCTGCACGATACGTATGTGTTCCACGGGCACTTACTGTTAAATGGGAGACCAGTGAGTGGAAAGGAGTTTGCTCCAAAGGTCAGTGGCTCTTGGTTACTGCTGTGTCACTGGCACTCGTGCAGTGTACAGAAGGTCTACTCTGTATACCTTATGCTTTGTATACTTTACACCTTATACCTTATAGGTATAAAGGTATACCTTAATATATATAAGAGTATAAGGATTTATAACAAAGTATACTCTGTGTGAACTCTGTGTGTTTAATGGAGACGGGCTTGGGGGGGATGGGATATTTGGCTCATAAAAAACAAGGAAGCAGGTCTTGGTCACCATTGTGTTCCCCAGTGCTCAGTGAAGGTCCTGGTATACAGCAGGCATTCAATAAGTGCTTATTAAGTAGATGAACTAGAGACAATAGCACTGGGACCACCCTGATGGGCTTGGCAGGCTTGGGTGGGGCCTGGCCAATCCCATCCTCCTCCATGCTGACCCCTCCGCCACCTTGGCTGTGGGCTCAGGTGCTGGTGCTGGAGCTAAGTGACGTGCCCTCGGAGCAGGCGGTCAGCGTGGCCAGCGTGGACCTCCTCCAGGACCGAGAGGGCTTCACGTGGAAGGGCCACGAGCGGCTGAGTCCACGTACGGGGCCGCTGCCGTGGCCTGCTGGCTTCCAGCCCCGAGTGCTGGTTCAGTGCCTGCCACCAGCTGCTGTCACCGCTGTCACACTCCATGCCGAGTGGAGCCTCGTGGCCTTTGGCACCAGTCACGGCTTTGGCCTCTTCGACTATCAGCGCAGGAGCCCAGTGCTGGCCAGGTATGTGGGGGGTGGGGTCAGAGCCTGGTGACGCAGGGTCTGTACTGTCCCCCCTACCCCCACCCCTGACCCCAGCCTCCTGTGGGGGGGCTGATGTTTCCCCGCGCTTGCCTGGGCCTCGCTTTCCCCTTTTAAGGTCTGAGATAATGGAGGTAGGGTGCCCCGAAGGCCCCCTGCCCCTCTGGTAGCCCTGTTCTTCGGGGAAGTGCCGCTGGGGAGTTTTAAGCCCCAGCTGCTGGGATGGCGGGGCAGCGTCCCTGGGCCTCTGGTTCCTGACCCCCGGGGCCGACGGCTGCATGGTGGCCGCTCCTGGAGTCTGCTCTGGGGCCTGGCTGACGTAGCCTGCCTGCAGGTGCACGCTTCACCCCAATGACTCTCTGGCCATGGAGGGCCCGCTGTCCCGGGTGAAGTCCCTGAAGAAGTCTCTGCGCCAGTCCTTCCGGCGCATCCGCAAGAGCCGAGTCTCGGGCAAGAAGCGGGCTGCTAATGCCACCAGCAAGGTGAGCTGGGGCTCGGCTGCCCGGGTGCCGCCCGGCTGCCTCTGCGGGCTGGGCATAGCCGCGGAGCCAGGCCCCAGCCCTGGCCTGAGCCCGGTGTCTGGTCGCCGCGGTCGCCCCGGCCAGCGTGATGAGGACGGGGCGGGGAGGGTGCTGGGCTGTTGGGCACTGGGCTGTGGGGGAGGCGGCGTCCTGGAGGCCACTGTCCCTCCAGTTGCAGGAGGCCAATGCGCAGCTGGCCGAGCAGACGTGTCCCCACGACGTGGAGATGACCCCGGTGCAGCGCCGCATCGAGCCCCGCTCCGCCGACGACTCCCTCTCCGGTGTCGTCCGCTGCCTCTACTTCGCTGACACGTTCCTTCGAGATGGTGAGATGGGGAGATGGGCCTCAGCTGGCCATCTAGGCCATGTGGGCAGGGGGGCACTGCGCCCTCCGGGAAGCAGGAAAGCCAACTGCATGCTGCACGGAGCTGGTCCCCCAGACGGTGCCCCTAGGATTTCCACCTGTGAGGGGTTGGTGAGTGAGCCAGGAGGGCCTCCGTGACCCGAACAGGGAGAAGGGAGCCCAGGATCGGGGGCAGACAGAGGGTGCGGGGGCCAGCCGGTGCCCACGGCTATGGTGGGCACAGGTCCGGGAGGCTGGGCGGCCGGTGCTCTGCAGAGACACGGTCGGCTCTGTGGATGGCTTTGGGATTGATTTGTGCCTCAGGTCACGGAGGCTTCCGACCATCCACGGAGCTAGAGAGGAGTCAGGCCACCCCGACCCCCCGGCCTGGTGCCACCAGCCATCTGTGGCTGCCACACCCACCATCCACCCCACGCTCTGTTGTTTAGATGAAAACTATGAGTGAGGACTTAAGAGCGTGTCCACCAGGCGTCACCCATAGCCAGGGTCCCCGCGTTGCACCCCACAGAACCGATGTGGGTCCCGGGCATGCTTGGTTCTTGGTGCCTTTGTCCATTCATTTCAAGAACACCTCTTTATGCTTGGTGTCGCGTCAGCATCTAGTCAGGCCCCACTGGCATCTTACTTAAGGGACTTCCGGTCCCTGGATCTGCGAGGGGAGCACCCCCTCCCGGTGTCATTTTTATGTCGGGTTTCCTCTGTCCCGTGGCTCTTCTCACTGGACGTGGCAGCCCTCCTTCCCGCGTTCTGCTGTCCCTGTGAGGCGGCTGACGGGAGCGGCTTCCCAGAGGCCGGTGTCGCTTGTCAGGGCGGTGCTGTGAGCTGCTGCCTTTGGCCCGGGGTTTGGCTCCCCCCGAAGGCTGCTGGAGAGGCCACCGGTTCATCAAGGGCTCGTGGCAGTGACTGGCGCTTCCTGCTGGCTCCTGCCTCCCATTCTGCACGGAGGGCCCGTCCCCAGAGTTGCAAAGGTGGCGCGGGCAAAGGTGGCGAGACAGTGTCCCCGGGGGCCCCAGTGTCTTCCAGCCCGGGCCCGAGGGCTCTGTGTGTGGCTGCGAGGCGGCAAGCACCCTGAAGGGGGTTGGCCACAGCCCGCTGGAGCACGTCTGGGGGGTGAGGGGTTCTGAGTCTGTCACTGGGACTGGTGATGGTGTACAGTGGCGTTGGGGAGCGCTCAGGGCTGGGGCCCCCGGTACGGAGCTAGGGGCTGAGGGTGCCTTGGGACGGGGTTTAGAGGCCCAGGTGTAGGGCGGGTGCCTGCAGACGTCTTCGAGGCCGTTCCCCCTCGTGCCGGGGGCTGTATCCCAGGCCCCACATTTCATCAGCAGCATGGGGACCGTGCCTTGGCCTCTGGGGAGGCCTGGGTCGGGGGAGAGGCGGTTCTGGGGCCTTGGGAGGGGAGAGGAGGAGCTCGTGGGGCGCGGCCGGCCGCCCGCCTCACCGGCCCGGCCTCCCACAGCGGCCCACCACGGACCCACCATGTGGGCGGGCACCAACTCGGGCTCTGTGTTCGCCTACGCGCTGGAGGTGCCGGCAGCGGCAGGCGGCGAGAAGCGACCCGAGCGGGCAGTGGAGGCTGTGCTGGGCAAGGAGGTGCAGCTGATGCACCGCGCCCCCGTGGTGGCCATCGCCGTGCTGGATGGGCGTGGCCGCCCGCTGCCCGAACCCTATGAGGCCTCCCGGGACCTGGCACAGGCCCCCGACATGCAGGGCGGCCATGCCGTGCTCATCGCATCTGAGGAGCAGTTCAAGGTAAGCCCCAGGGAGACCCTCCGGGCTCCTGCCCGGATACCACTGGACCCTGTAGAAACTGTGCCCTATACTCTTCATCTACTGAGATCCCTCCCTCTCCCGAGACACCCCCGGCTAGTACAGGTGCCCCCTACAGAGCCCAGGTGGCCGCAGTCCCTCAGCACCCTCCTGCCCCGCTGAGTCCCCACCAGGACCCTCTGAGCACTCCTTGGGACTCTGCCCGGCTGAAGGTCGGGATCTGAGGGGTAGCAGCCAGCTGACCCTCACAAGCCAGTGTGGCTGGTTTAGCCACAGATGGCGGGGCCCCAGGAGGTGTCCCGAAGCAGTGTGGAACCTGGGTGGAGTGCGAGGAAAGGGTAGCTTGGAGCAGGTGGGTCCTGGGCGGAGGCGGCCCTGTGGCCAAGCGGCGCAGGCCCCGCTCACAGGCTGGGTCTGGGGTGAGGGCTGTTGCCCGTGTTTGGGACTTCAGGCCCAGCTCACCGGTCACCTGCCCGCCGCCAGGTGTTCACGCTGCCCAAGGTGAGCGCCAAGACCAAGTTCAAGCTGACAGCCCACGAGGGCTGTCGCGTGCGCAAGGTAGCGCTTGCCACGTTTGCCAGTGTGGCCTGTGAGGACTACGCGGAGACCTGCCTGGCCTGCCTCACCAACCTGGGCGACGTGCACGTGTTCTCGGTGCCCGGCCTGCGGCCGCAGGTGCACTACTCCTGTATCCGGAAGGAGGACATCAGCGGCATCGCTTCCTGCGTCTTCACGCGCCACGGCCAGGGTGAGGGCAAGGCCTCCTAGGGCAGGAGGCCTGAGCGGGGCTGGGAGGGTCACTGGGGAGTGTTGGCTGAGAGGAGGCCCCAGGGCCGCCGTGGGACCAGCCCCAGAGGCCAGGGTGTGGGGGGGGGGTCCACTGAGGGGCTGTGGTTGGAGTCCCAGCCCTAACTGCACCCCCCTCCTCGACCGCCTCCCCTCCAGGTTTTTACTTGATTTCTCCGTCGGAATTTGAACGCTTCTCTCTGAGTGCCCGGAATATCACAGAGCCGCTCTGCTCTCTGGACATCAGCTGGCCCCGAGATAGCGCCTATGCCAGGTGTGTGGACGGCCTGACCCAGGAGGCCTACCGTGGGCGCTCTTATCCCCGTGTACCGACTCTGCACGGAATGAGGGTGGCCCTCCGTGGTGGCACCCCTCTCTGGCCCTGTGGCCCGGGAGAGGGCAGGCAGGGTCTGACACGCGTGGGGTCCCCATCATGACCCTGTCTCTGCAGCCACAGGCTCCGAGAGTCACCCAAGCTGAGCCAGGCTAACGGGACCCCAGGCATCGTCCTGGCCTCACGGAGCCGCGATGGAAGCCCGGATTCTGGCCACAGCAAGGGAGCTGGTAAGGGGGACTGGGGTGGGAATAAAGGTGGCCAGACCTCCACACAGCTCAGACGTGGGGGCAGGCCTCCGTGGGAGGCAGTAGCCTGGCCCTGGCTAGAAGCCCAGGGTGGGGCAGGCTACGTAGGAGAGGGCTGGAGGTGAGCCCGTGGTCCCGAGCCTCACTGTGAGCTGGGTTTGGGTCTGGGTCCTCAGGTCCGCGGGGATGGAAGGTGGAGGGCCGAGGGTGCTCGGTGCCGTGGGGCTCCAGGCAGGGGCCTGACCACTTCCTCCCTGTAGACACCCCGGAGCCGCCTGAGGCCATGCTCTCGCCCATGTCCATTGACTCGGCCACTAGTGCGGACGTCACACTGGACACGACAGGGGACGTCACGGTGGAGGATGTGAAGGATTTCCTGGGGTGAGGCAGGTGGGCGGGAGGGGCTCCCCAGGCTCCCTAGCCTCCTGCTTGCACCCTCCGGCCTCCCTTCTGTCGGAGGTGGGCACGGAGGCCCGAGGAAGGGCTCGGTGCCAGGACCTTCTGACCACCATCCCCCTCCCCCCAGCTCTTCAGAGGAATCGGAAAACCTGAGGAACTTGGCAGAAGATGAGGCTCGAGCCTGCGCCATCCTGATCAAATAAGGTGCTGTGGGCTTAGGGCCCCGAGCCGGCCTGCTCCGTGCTGTTTGACAGCCCTGATTTTCATACCTGAGTCTTAGGAAAACAGGGCCGGCCTGTCCGCTCCTGGACGTCCTAGGTGGAGTGTGGAACCGGCCCAGAGCAAACAGCTTCGCAGTGCTGGCAGCCGGGGGCTTGGGGGCTGGCTCGGCCAGTGCGTTCTGCAGATGAGATCCCCCAGGCTCGCGTGGTCGGGTCCAGCCCAGCGATCCCGGGGAGCAGGACCTGGATCTGGGGTCTGCATCTGGGGGTCCCTCGATTTGCCCCACCTGTTGGCTGGCTGATGCCCCCACCCACAGTATGGCCCTGCGCTCCAGCTCCCTCTTCCTGTTGTTGGGGTTACTGCTGCCAAGCCTGACCTCGGTGGGGCCGGATGTGCGCAGCGCTCCAGCTCAGCAAGACTGCCTCCGGCTGTCCCTGCCGGACCCTTGTCCCTAGTCGGGGCGGTGGCAGCGTGGTGGCTCCTGCAGCCGGGCTCTCTCTGGGGCTCCTTGCCTTTCTCTGAGCCCTTTTCTCTTCCTTTACCAGGAAGGCCAAAACTACGTGGCTCCCAACTGCCCTGCTCGGAGCTGGGATCCAGGACTCCCTGGGCCCTTTGCCTAGACCCACATCTGCTAACCTGTGGCCTCCACCAGGACCTGCCCGCCCCGACCCCGGGGAGGTGCGGGGCTGTGGGCCTGGGGCTCAGCCCTGAGCCTCTGGGGCGGATTCGCAGCGGCCCCTCCTGTGGGCAGCTGGCCGCCTGGAGGCCAGGTGCCACAGGGAGAAGACAGCTGGGGCTGGCAAGCCCGAGCCACCTCCCATCACCACACCGTCCTTCCCCAATCCCTTTGCAAAGAATATTTTTCTAACGCCTGTGCCGGGCTGGACGGGCATTTCTAAAACTATTTTGGTACTTGCTCCTGGGCCAGCACCCACCTCCACCCCCCAGTCTGTGCACAAGTGCGTGCGTGTGTGTGCGTGTGTGACCCCATGACTGGGGTCTAGTCAGAGGTGTGTGTGTGTGTACGCATGTGTGTGCACATGTGTTGGGAGGGGGGTCGGTCAGGATGCGTTTCCCTGTAGATTGTACCTTGGGGTTTTTTTCTTGTCATTTTGTTAAGATTAGCGCTGTTTTAATATTAAAAATACTGATTTTTAATATTGAAAATAAAAGCATTTAATATCTCTTAAAAGGCAACCACGCTGTTTTCTCTGTGGTAAGGAGGGAGCATCACACAGTAGCTCTCCCCGGAGGGACTCCAGCTGCCCAGACCCCTGAGGGCCTGGGTCGGGGTGTCCCCCCTGGTGCTCAGAGTGTGCAGCTGGGGACCGTGGCACTGGGGGCCGGGTGGCCGAACAGGGGCTGCCACCTGCGCACAGCCTCTGCCAGCGGCAGTGGACGGACGGGCCACCCCGGCCCCGAGCTCGGGGCTGCGATGGGGGTGCTGCAGATGGGGGGTGCTTGCTGTCTCAGGCCAGAGCCTTGCGGAAGGTGCTCCAGGCGTGGAAGCAGCGGGTGAAGGCGTGCTGCTCGTTGCCCTTGCGGACCAGGCGCAGCCGGCGCGGCTGCTCGTGCTCTTTGGATCGCATGTGCTGGATGTACACCTGGATGGCCGGACAGGGCATGAGCTGGGGGCGGTCCTTGCAGACCCCTCCGCCCCCCCGCCCGCCGGGCTTAGCCCTCCCCACCAGCCAGCTCACCTGGCAGGCCTTCAGACTCAGTTTGATCTCCACCTGGCTTGTCTGGGTCCCCACCCACATGTAGACCTGTGGGGACAGCAGGGCAGGGGGTCTCAGCTTCCCACCTAGCAGTGGGTGGGCCCCCTGGGCAGCCGGATCAGCAGGAGGGGAGGGGCCGTACCTCTTGACCGTTGTCTAGCAGCATGATGTCGTCATCCGCCAGGTCGTCCTGGCAGAAGTCTGAGCACTTCTCCGTCACCGCAAAGTAGCCCTTCTCGTTGGAGCACCTGCAGGTCCAGAGTCAGGGAGAGGCTGTGAGGGTGGCAGGCATGGCCGGCCCCAGGGGGGAAGCTGGGGGGTGTGGGGTCGGGGTCCCGGCCTCACCGGAAGAGCCTGGTGTGCTTCATGTACTCGGCGTCGTCATCGTATGGCTTCTGGGCCCCGATGCCCACCCAAAAGAAGTTCTCGGGCTCCTCGCCTTCGTTGATGACCTGTGGGAAAGGGTCTGTCTGGCCCAGGGCTCGGGTCCGCTCCCACAGGACTACCTGGGCGCCCACCACCTGCCTCCGTCACCTGCTTGCTGTAGGAGGCGTCAAACATGGTGTTCAGGATATCTTCCGCCAGCTTGGCCTCATCTGGGTCCGACGCCCGGCCCACCCACGCGTACACGATGCCCTGGTTGTCCTCGCTCTCAAACGGAACCTGAGAAGCGCGCGGGGGAGTTCAACTCGGGGCCAGCCCACTGCCCGTGACCTTGCTCCACAGTCCCCACCACACCCACAATCCCACCTTGAGGATGAAGCAGAACTCAGAGTTGAGGAGGCTGGAGTCAGTGTTGATCTGGATGCACCTGGGGGTGGGGTGGGAAGTGTCACCGAGGGGTCCCTGCTGCCCACTGACCCCCGCCTGCCCACCACACATGCCCTCCCCCCAGCCAGGCACCGGGTGCAGAGGGCGCTGCCATTGGTGCGAATCTGGTAGAGGCTGGGCTGCTGGGCAGCCTGAGCCGCCTTCCTCTTGCCCCGATGGATAACGAACTTTCTCTTGAAATGGGACAGGAACTTGGGGTTCTCCTGCTGCTGTGTCATGCGTACCACCTGGAGGTGTGGAAGCATTAGGGGGCAACTCCCTGGACACTGCCTCCACCCCCCACCCCGCCAAACCTCCCCAGTCTTTGCCCAGAGGCTATGGGGGCGTGGCCTGGAGCAGGTAGGGGGGTGCAGGCACACCTCTAGTTTGCCAGGGAAGAGGCTCTCGAACTTCTTCTGCAGGCTGAAGGTGAAGGTGAGCCAGCCCATGTTGGAGGCCTCCCGGCCCTGCCAGAAGTACACGATGCACTGGAAGTCCTCCTCCGGCTGCTTCTCCTCCGCCTCAGCTGCTGCCTCCTCGCCTTCTTTGCCCTCCGCTCCCGCTTTTTCCTCTTCCTTCTCTTCCTTCTTCTCCTCCTCCTCCTCGTACTCCACGGGGACCCAGTACCTGGGGGGTCAGAGGACGGTGAGCGGGGGTGGGACTCGAGCCCTTAGCATCCGCGGAGGGGCCGGATGGCGCGCCGCGGCGGCACCTGCAGAGGAAGACGTAGCAGTCCTGCGTGTAGAAGTGGCCGAACTCCTCCTCCGGCAGCCTCGCGAACTTCTTGCCCTCCAGCACGAAGCCCTCCATGCCGTCCAGGTCCTCGTTCCACTCCTCCATCAGCTGCTCCGCCTGCACCGGGCAGCGGCGAGTCACAGGGCAGGCCCCGGCACGGAGCCCCCTCCCACTACCGCAGGGTCCCGGCCCCCCAGCCCGCCCCACCCCGGGCCCCGCCCCCACCTCTGCCAATGCCATGGGCGGCTGCCGCGGCAGGAACAGCGCGGTGAGGTCAGCCTTCATCTGATCTTTCTTCTCCGCGTCGCGCTTCACCTTCCCGGTGAGTCCCGGGCCCTGCAGCACAGCCTCCGCGTTGCGCGTGTAGTCCACCGTCAACACGTCGTCCCAGTTCTTGAACTTGGCCTTGAACACCTGCCGGACATGGGTAAAACACGAGCTGGCCGGGAGGCTTGGGGGCGGGGCCTCGCCGTGGAGGGGCGGGGCCTGGCCGGGCGGAGGGGTGGCTCCCAGGGGGCATGGCCTGTGCCAGCTCCGCGGGACTCCGCACCTGCGCCTCGGTGCCCTCCAGGCTGCGGCTGACCGTGGCGTGGCGCGGCCTATGCAACATCCCACACAGCTCCTGGCCCAGCTTGAGGGCGGCGGCGCGCACCAGGCGCGGGGATTTGCGGCCCAGCCAGATGAACACGTCGGACCAACAGTCCAGGATGTATACGCAGCGCGTGTCCAGCAGGCTCTGCAGCTGCAGGGCAAAGGCTGGAGGTCAAGGCCGATGCCGGGCCACCAGCGAGGGATCCCGGCCCCGCGCCCTCCGCCCTCCGTGTGTCTCACCAGCCGCATCTTGGGCAGCAGTTCCACCTTGGGACGGGTCTTATGTTCCACGGAGAGCTTGTAGTTGATCTGCGGCAGCTCCAGATAGCCCAGGCCCAGGCCCACCTGGCAGCAGGATGGGGTGGGCGTGCACTCAGGGGCGGGCTCTGGGGCACAGAACCGCCACCCCCCCACAGCCCCCTGCTTTGGAGTCCAGCCCTTTCCCTGCTGTGGGAGCTCAGGACCACTGCCTGCTCCTCTTCCGACCTGTTTCCTCCCTCCACTAATGTTTGAAGGACATTCTATCAGTGGAAGGGCTTTTAAAAGATGCCTTCCCTGCCTGCCCTCTCCAGGTCCTTACTGTCATTCCTAATTCTCTGTCTTCTTGCTCGCAACACCCCTGGGGGCTTTCTATCACCTTGAGAATCAAGGCCAGGTTCTCAGGCCTGGCACCCAGGCACGTTGCAGCCTCCCTCTCCAGCCCCACCTTCCTGGAAACGCAGTCTGACACTACTCCTGGCCTCACTTTGCTCTGCCTATTTCCTGCCCAGAAGGTGGCACCCTCTCCCCACCAAAGTCCAGATGAAGACCACAGCCACCATGGTGGTGCCAGCGGAGGAAGTCAGGCCAGCACTGCCTCCGCACCACGGCTCACCTTATACAGCTTGGGCTGAGGTGGCCAGAAGTCATCCGGCACGTGCTTCTTGATCTCGGAGGGCTCCCCGCCCAGCGCCTCCCAGAACTCTGGGGGCTCCTGACCTTGCACCAGCAGTGTGATCTCTGCCTTCCCTTTCCGCTCGTTCTTGTTAATTTTCTCCGCAAAAAGCCTTGTGGGGGGAGTGGGAGTATGCAAAGCCTTTAGTGAGTCCCATGCCCCTTCCTAGGTGACAATCTGTCTTTGCAGAAAATACCCCACCGTGTCCTCATACCTGGCCTTGGTAGTGCTACTCAGTGTGGCCTGGGTCCCCCGCCACACGTAAATGTCCAGCCCTCGATCCAGCAGGAAAACAAACCTGGGCAGGAGGGGCATGAGGAGCAGTGATGGACAGGGACAGCGATTGCCCTCATACCCTTGACCCTGCCCCAAATCCCTTGTTATGGGGTTTCACGCCTTACTGGTCCTGCCAAGCTCCATGAAACAGGGTTTAAAAGGGTTTCTGAAGGTCTTTTTCTTTTCCTGAAACCCAAAACTGCTCCCCACTAATGGGGAGGGAGTGTGGGCTCAAGTTCTCCCCCTGGAGGCATGGGGGCCTACCTTGGGTCCAGAGAGGACCCCTTGAGAGGCACGGGCTCCAACTTGATGTTCTTTTTCCCATACACACGGTACATCCTGGGGGCCAGAGCAAGAGTGACTGGGGAGGGGGCCAGGGAGGGGCACAAAGGGGCTGATTCGGCCCTAACACCCTCTCGCCCCATCCTTCCCACCGGAGTGCAGCCCAGCGCCAGCCGCGCCCACACCCCCTCACCTGGTGACGTAGTGTGTGTCCTCCACAGTGTAGAAGCCACTGGCTGTTCCACCCTCGATGTAGGAGATGTCATTGTCAAACACCTGTGCGTGTGAGGGTGCGGGCCTTCATCACTGAGCGACCCCTTCCCCCGCCAGACACCCCCCACCCCGGTCAGAGGGCAGAACTGCCTACAGGTGCCTCATGTGCTAAAAAAAGGAATAAGACCCGCGTCTATAAACAAACACATGTTAGAGCGTTAGGATGTGTAAAAATACGTGTTTACTGGTGTTAAGGTTTAGGAATGCACAGCATGCTTACATACACCTGCATGGGGCACAGGACCAAGCAGATTTATGCAAGAGGGCAAGGGGTGAATCAGGGTAGAATCCTGGGTGGATGGGCGTCTACACAGCACCAGCTGGCCGAGAGGACAGCGCAGCTCGCTCACCGCTCTCTGACTCAGGGTCCAGCCCTGGGCCCGCCTTCTTGGTGTCCAGCCTGCAGCCCCACCCCCTCGGTGCTACTGCCCGCGCCCCACCTTTGGCCTCATCTAGCCCTCCTGACCCTGCTGTCTGCTTGAGGTCTCAACACAACACCCCCCCCCCCCCC